>OX578286.1:2485957-2638457 GCA_951217055.1 Gerris lacustris | reverse complement strand
ATCCAATTTTTTTTCGCGTGACATAAATTATCCACCATTTTGTATTTGAACAGCTGATAATTTTGACTCAAAACAATCTTTAGTACTGGAAAGTTTCATGTTTTTATTTCTTTTGATTCAAAAGTTATTAGAACCGAACAGAGTGACAGACAGACAGACACAGGAACGAAACTATAAGGGTATCTTTTTTTGGTTTCTCCAACGAAACCCCCAAAAAAGTTCAAAATATAACAATCTTATTAATAGAATTTAGTAGCTCCTAATTTCAAACGTAAAAAATAGGTCATTCAAATACAGCCTAAAATACATCGAATATTGCATCACTGATGTTTTAAAAAAAACAATACACCGTTTATTAAAAAAAAAAAAAAAATCAATAAACATTAAATGTTTTTAAAAAATGCCTCCTAATATATCTTTGTCACTTCCCGCCAAAAATAATCCCCCGAAAAAAAATAACGAGTGATAACCTTAACAAGAGAAAAAAAAACCTCACGAAATGGAAACAAGATATGTTCTAGACAGAAGAAAGAAAAAAGAAAAAATCTAAAAATAGATCCTCTGGAAAGAAAATTGTATTTTTTTTTTTAATTTACTTTTTTTTCCATCCAGAACCAAAATAATAGGGTTATTTCTATTTTTAGTGGCAACACTGTTTTGATGATTTTGATTGTGTTTTTGTGTTGGATTGTGAGTGTTTGTGTAATAACGATGAAGCCTGTGCTAGTGTTAGAGAGGGAACACGTCTCAACGCTTCAGTGATTCCCAGACACAACAAACCTCTGAAGTCTTATTATTGTCTTCATTCCGTCTCATCTTATTCCTGTCTAGTTCTTCTTTGTTTTCTTTTTCTTCTTTTCTCTTTATTTAGTTTTAGTTGCACAGAATGATGTAATTGAGAAATGAAAAATGATTTTATCTATACGATTGAAGATTGATACGAAATATAAACATTTTATCTCTGTTTAGAGATGTGTTGAAAGTGATTCTTTTCGTAGTTGTATTCATTGCGCATGCGTGTTTTCATAATTCTTCTTCACCTTATCGCACTATTAGAGTGTTTGTTTATATTTAACAAAACTAATTTAATGTTTGTTTAATTAAAATGTCTGTTTATTTCTGCATTTATTATTAAAATCGAACAATCGTAGATAAAGTACGGTACGCAACTCGTGCGAAACTGCATTTTGCTTTGCTCGTGTGGTTTTACTACCCTCGCTATCGCTCGGGTGCAAACTCCACACTCGCATGCAAAATACTACTTTTCGCACTAGACGCGTAATGTACTATTATAAAATATAAACATTATATCTCTGTTTAGATGCATAGAAAGTGCTTCTTTTCGTAGCTGTATTCATTGCGCATGCATGTTCATAATGAGGTGAAGAATTCTTCTTTTTTCCGCCCTAGGTCGGAAAAAGGAATTCTTCACCTTAACGCACGATTAGCGAGTTTATTTACATTCAAATGTGCTGTTTGTTTAATTAAAGTAACTATTTATATCGAGTTTTAGAGAAACAATGAGTGATTTAAGTGATTATGAAGAAAATGAGGAGAATTATACGCCTTCCGAAATAATTAATTCGAAACAAAAAACAACTAATGAATTAATATCATCTTAATCAAAAGAGAAATACTTACTTATATACAGGAAGTTCATTAAATTTTATTTTCTGTATTTATTATTAAAATCCACAAATCGTAGATAAAGTACGATACGCAACTCGTGGGAAAACTGCATTTTGCTTTGCTCGCGTGGTTGTACTATCCTCGTTGTCGCTCAGGTGCAAACTCCAAACTCGCATACAAAATACTACTTTCCGCACTCGACGAGTAATGTACTATTTTGATTAAAAGTTAAAATTAATCTGTACGATAGAATTATTTTACTGAAATTTCTTATATACTATGTACATAATTACAGTAGGAACACCTTATAAAGAACTTCCATAAAAACGAAAATCTTTATAAAAGTGTTTCTATAAAACGAAAATAATTTCTCTACCTACGAACAAAATTAAAAGAAATAATGATCAATTTCCGACCGATAAACATTCTGCGAATTTATATTGGTGGTGTTCTTGGATTCCTTTATTTTCTTAGAAACATATTTAGGTGTTTCTTGATCTATCACTCTCATTATTTTACGTATTCTACTTCCATTAGTTTAATTTAAATCAGAATTATCTTCGCACATTATAGAGAAATCTTATAGTCTCAGTTTAGAATTTTTTTCGGACTAATGCGGTCGTTTAACTTGTCATGAGAGTAAAAATAGACTGTCAATTAGTGTGGCGCAAAGCTTCCTCGCATTCTATAACGTACTTCATTGATTTTATACTTTTACAAGCCATTACTGTCTAATTTATTTGATTGTTTAATGTAATAATAGTTTGGATTTTTTTGCATCAAATTAAAGTATCAATTTTGCAAAAGTTGACCATCTAAACTTCATAAAAATCAGATGAGTACTATGTATTTAATGTGTCAAAATTGTTTTGATTTTTTACTTGAATTAAAGTATCAATTAAGCAAAAGTTAAAGAGTGCGGTTCAAATTAATCTGGGGCTATCTGCGGGTTACTTTCGATGTACTATAAAAGTTTCATACAAATCAGATAAGTACTTTTGAAGCTATAGGTGTGAATAAATGTATGTTTGTGCGCTAGTTGAAGAGAAACAATTGGGCGCAGAAGGTTAAAACTTAGACCGGATCAACAATGGGCTAATTATGACCTATCATCTACTAAATTTCAATAGAAATGTAGTTTTTACGCGACAGACACGGATATATTTCATACATATTTCAATAAAATAAAATAAGTAATTTTTAAGATATGTTGTTTCGCGAAAATTGAGCGACAAACAGACACACAGACATACAGACCGACAGACACGCAACAATAATGTTACCTGATGTCTGAAACGGATCAACAAGTCAACACGTTCCGACAGAAATTTCTGTCTTGGAATTTTTTAAATCAGAGACCTAAAAATGTTACGTTCTTCAGAACGATCACATAGCTTCCGTTAACTTCGGTAAGTTCGGAAGCAAAATTAACTCTCATCAGAATATCAGAAAACATAAGAGATAGAATTATACATTATAATATTAAGATTATATTTAGTTATAGTTATAATGAGAAATAGACGTGTTGCTAACTCATTGCAATGTAGTGCTCATTTTGGTGGGTTTGCCTGACGTCCTCATCGTTCTAATTAAAATCAGATAGTTAGCAGGCCACGATTTAGGGTAAGCTGCACCGTGGCAAAATCTTTTGTAACCCCCCCCCCCCCCCCCCCACTCAAAAAAGGACTGAGATACTGTGATTACTGATTAGTATTTTCGGGTTACCCTAATGTGGGCCGATACCATATCATATACTATGTTGTAAAAATTAGGTATTGGGTATTAACCTGAAATGGTGTGTACTGCTGATAAAAAATTAGTAGGCCTATATTTCTTTTTTAAATAATATTAATTTTGTATAACTTTAGTGCAAACTGCAAACATACATGAACATAATTTTAAAGGTACCAGTTGCACGTCTAATTTTTAAAGTGTAAAATCAATTGGTTTTTAATAAATAAGCACGTGGATTATAATTGTGTTATAACTTTTATTACCAAAGAGAAAACAAACGAAATAGATACTTAAATATGAAAATGAAAAATATTTTAAATATTTCACCTTTGGACCACAGCTCATGTATGAAATAAGCATGGGAAACTAACATTTTGAAACTAAGGAAAACGTCAAATTTTTAATGAAATGAATTACAGTAAGTGAATAGCCTGTAATATAATCATTTTCTATACTTTTCTTAAAAATGTTTAGTTGACATAACTACATGGACCTTTTTCTTAGTAAACTCGGTAACAACTTCGGAAAAATGCGTGCGGCCTACGCAAGTTAGTTGTGTTTTTTTTTTACCGCTGTTCTAGAAATAATAATAATAAAAAATTATACGAAAATTTTCCGCCCCCCAGAAATTGCCGCCCTCGGCAATTGCCCAGTCAGCATTGGTAAATCGGGACCTGATATTTAGTAATTAAAATAAGTTAATAATTAAACGTATGAATAAGAAAGTAAAATGGTAAATAAATAAGAAAGTAGATTGCCTGAAAGCAGAGTGTAGACTGGTTGCAATCCAGGTGGCACGATAAATGTTTTCCCTGAAAACATTTAAACATCAAAGATTTGACCGTTTCCCTTCATAGAATTTGAATTTATAGATTAGAATTGAGCTGCGAAACAAACACTTCCAGAAAATTATAAAAACTGGAAGTTTAGATAAATTTAATTCTTTTGTTCCGTTTTAGCAGGAAGAAATAGCGTCTAAAAAGGTTACACAGAAAACTAAAAAATAAAGAAACGCTCTTTATGAAACGGCGACACAGGTAAAACATTACGCTGATTTGCAGGGACGGATAGGGACTCCAGGAACCCGGAAAATTTCCCGGAGCGCAAAAAGAAATTTCCCCTAAACCAATTATAAAAAAATTTAGTTACCCAAAAGTTACCCAAGTGTACTTTTAAAGTCCCGTCATAACCAGCAGATTATTATCTGAAGAAAGCTGCATCAGAACAGCCGAAAGCGATCAAATTAAAAATAGACTGCCAATTAGTGTGGCACATAGCTTCCTCGCATCCTATCATGTGTACTTTATTGCTATATTAACATTAACATTATTGTTATATTACTTTATTGTTATATTACTTTATTGTTATATGTATGGTTTATTGTGTAAAAACTATTAATAGTTTTAGCCAGTGGCGTAGCCCCCCCCCCCCCCGACAAAACTTTTTAGGGGCCCCTCGCCAAACAAAAAATTGATTAGCAAAATTAAAAAAAAAAACCTTTTGCGTTTAGAACTGGGGGCCTCCTCGTAGTTGATTAAGGTAGGGGCCCCCCCGCAATGCGGTCCCGCGCGGGGCCATAGTTACGCCACTGGTTTTAGCGATCTTTAACACTTGATAGCGGTGTCTACGCGAGCGTCACGGAACGCATGAACGGATAACATTGTCTAACGAACTCGTCCTGGGCATTGGTAAAATGAACATGTCTACCAAATTTCATTAAAATCGGTTGATATTTACTCAAGTTATCGACACACGTTTCAGAATTCACGGACACACAGACCGACAGACAGACACGAGACCAAAAATATTCCCTGATGTCTGAAACGGATTTCTGTCTTGGAATTTTTCAAAATCGGAGACATAAAAGTTTTTCGTTCTCAAAAACACAATGCTTCCATTACCTTCGGTAAGCTCGGAAGCAAAATTTAAAAACCTTTTTAAAAATAAGATTTTATTCGTATTTTTCTCAGCAAACCCTTTCATTTATTCATTTGATACCCATATCATGGGCGTGCTTAAAAAATAACTAGTCCACCATCTTGGGCTGTCCGCCCCGCCATATTGGATTTAGAATGACGTCACATAGCAAAAACCAAGATTGTCATCCACACTAAACATGTATGGAAAATTTCAATTCAATCGGTTGAGGATAACTGCTTTAAAATTCAGTTGCAAGATTTGACCCGAACATACTCAAACATTGCAAGTTAAAAATAATAGCTTGTAATAAAATCAACTCAATATCACAGTCGAAATGTAAATATCATAAAATATAATTTATATAATTGAGTAGTGTCCCGACGACTCACCTTAAAATGATTTGTTATTCTAAGACAACCACATTTATTCCTATAGAAATACATGTTTGTTTTGATTCGTTGGTCTTTAAATAGTTATGTATAAAATAACGTCTCTAAGTATAAAATTAAGTCAGTTATCACTGGGCCTAAGGGCTCGTAATTATATAATAGCAATAAAACATTTTACAAACGATGAGTCCAATATAAGTTATTTCAGTAGTGCAAAAACAAAAATAAAAACAAAAATGGCGTCCCTCTGTTTTGATTTCGATTCCGATTTAACCTAACCTGATGGATATATGAACAGTAAAGTTACGCATGCGCGTCTAAGCAGTATTTTTCTTGTCTAAATGTGTATAACTACAACACTCCCACTGTACTTGTTAATTTGCAGAACTTTTTAAATAATACAGGGTGGAGCACGGCAGACGTATGAATTTGAAAATGTAATAAACACAGAATGATACAAAATAATTTTTTTTTTATTTTTTCCTGATTTAATAACATGGGAAATTTAAATTTACCTAGATTTAAACAAAGTATCGGATAAGAGGTTCCCCTCACACTCCAAACACTGATAAGGCCTTTTTTCGAAGTTTATGTGCACTTTTTCAAGCATTTCCACAGGAATTTCAGCAATTTTGGCTCGAATGTTGTTCTTGAGGGCTTCCAGGGTTCTGGGACGATCGCAGTACACCAAGGATTTATGGTAGCCCCTCAGAAAAAAATCACAAGGAGCCAAATATGGCGATCTTGCTGGCCAGTTTAAATCGCCTCTTAAAGAGATGAGACACCCGGGAAATCTGTCTTGCAAAACGTTTTCGCATACCCTTGCTGTGTGGGCTGTGGCCCCGTCCTGCTGAAACTTGGAACATAAACTTCCCGTCCCCCTCTTTCAAACGACCCTACTCTCAACCGTCTAGGACCAATAGGAAGGGAGCAATCCCCTCTTCAAATTCATACGTCTGCCGCGCTCCACCCTGTGTATATATATATATATATATATATATATATATATATATATATATATATATATATATATATATATATATATATATATATATATATATATATATATATATATACATACATATATATAATTTACTCATGCGAGTAATATTTCAATTAATTTTATATTAAATTCTTTTCTCCGTCACCTTCTAGACAACGTACGTGCTCTAAAACGATGAATTATTTAAAAACGTCACTCTGCTGGTAATTAGACAAAACGACGCGTCGTACATTCTAAAACTTCCCCCTGTTTTCCCTCTCCAGGGCTTAATTTCAGAGTATTATCGTGAAGGGCTTTTTTCTGGTAGGTGTAAAGGGGCTTTTTGTACAAGGCCTAAAGGGTGTTGTTGATTTGTATGCAAGATGCTTAGTTTGGAAAGTACTTTAATATTAAAGGGGTTTTTAAAGGGGTTGATGCAAGGGACTTATTTCTGGTAATAACCACTAATATGCTTCAAATTTTTTACTTTTTAAGTTTGACAGTACTTCTTAACCGGGGTTTGTTAAAGAAGTTGAGGAAGGGATAATAACGGAAGCTTATATTATCTAAGTTAATAGAAGCATTGGTTACTAACTCGAAATTTGTTTACATTTTAAGAATTTAACTATTGTCTAGTGAAAATAGACTGCATATTGGAGTAGCACATATCTTCCTCGCATCCTATCATGCACACTATTGATTTTACAAGCCATTATTGTCTAATTTATTTAATTGTTTCCCCAGTTTTTTTTTAATCTGTTAAAAATTGTTTTGTTTCATTAACATGAATTAAAGTATCAATTTAGCAAAAGTTAAAGAGCGCAGACGGTTCAAATTAATCTGGGGCTCTCTGCGGGTTACTTTCTATAAACTATAAAAGTTTCATACAAATCAAATAAGTACTTTTGAAGATATAGGAGTAAATAAATGTATGTTTGTGCTCATGTGGAAGAGAAACAAATAAGCGCAGAAGGTTCAAACTTATATGGGACCAACAATGAGCTAATTATGACCTACATCCAAATTTTATTAAAATGGGACGTGTAGTTTTTAAAAAATGGGGGAAAAATGAAATAAATTGGATACTTTATAATAATGGGTTAGTAGGACGGGATAAAGCTATGTGACACATTAAATGGCAGAGTATTAAAAAATATGACGATATTATATGCATACTTTATTGGTATTACAGTATTAACAGTATTAGACTATTTTTAAAAAGTGGGATTTTAAAAATCTCTGCTTAGCTTTGTGGTCTTTTGCTTCCTGTCTATGTAGTCTAGGAAACTAATGAATGGATTTTGGATGAAACTAAATTAAAAGAAAACCCTATTCGTAAAATATCATGGGCTAGGATATACAGTAGAACCTTGATAAGAAGTGTCTCAAGGGGATTAGGGAATATCGAGGTGCTTTTTTCGTTGAGGGTCGTGTTATCAAGGTTTTTTTTGGCTATCAGTCATAGTCATGTTATCGAGGTTAATGGGCTGGGTTTTCAAGTCTAGACTTGTTCAAGGTCGACCCATTTCCTGTATAGAAACGCGTTATAGAGGTTGCCTTCTCAAAACGACTTGTTATAGAGGTTCTGAGTTACGTTGTAAATTGGGAAAAAATCCGTGTTATTGAGGTTGTTTGGATAATAATAGTCGCGTTATAGAGGTTAATTTAACATTATGTGTTATGACAATCTCAAGGGGATTTGAAAATTGCACTTGTAATTAAGGTTGTCGTATAAGCGAGGTTCTACTGTATTTTAGACAAAAGGATATCGCAGGGATTAATTTTAAATCATTTGTTCTACTTGTGAGGTAATCCAGTTAAAAGAACTTATTTATACAATATTACACATTGTAATATCTCGACAGAGTAAGTAAAAGCTCAGAGTAAAAGATAAGAAAGTTTGATAACAGTTCATTAGCATTATCAGCATTATGTTTTGATAAGACCTTATCACTTTCTTCTTCTTGGCTTGTTTAAATCCGTTTAGTTGTTGTCTGTATAATAATCTATATTTTTTAAAGAGTCATGTCAGTTTCTTTTTCTTTTTTATAAAAAATAAGACAAATGACATTTTCTTTTCTTCTTCTTTTTGTATTTCTTTATCTTTTTTATCTAAAGGGAAGGAGTTTTATAAACTAAATAGAAACAGATAAATAAGACAAAAATTCGGTTATAAAATAAACTGTAGTCAAACTTTTTCATTGAAATCAATTGTTTCTATAGTGATTCTAAACAACTTGCTCATAGTGAATAAGTTCTTCCTCAGAGTAAACATTATTCTTACTTTTAGGAAAAGTATTGTTTTTACTGAGATTTCAACGGAATTATCCGTCTTGAGTGTATTTAACCTAGAACAACACACTGGGGTCCCACAGACCCCATACAAACTATAATTGAGTTTTTTTTTTGTTTTATTTGTATTTCTCTAAACCTGGACTCCCTTCTAATTTACCTTTGAACCTTTCTGTGTAAATACTGATAACAATCAGTAATTACAAGTACAACAATATTTTTACAAGTTATTTGTTACAAGCTTTTATTTAACTTGCATTGTATGTATGTATGTTCGGTCGTCAAATCTTTCAACTGAATTATAAAGCAGCTATCCACAACCGATTGAATTGAAATTTTGCATACAAGTTTAGTTTCTATGACAATACATGGTTAGCAAAGTGACTTAATTCAAAATTCAATATGGCGGACAGCTCAACTTGGTGGAATAGTTATTTTTTAAGCACACCCACGATAAAGGTATTAAGTGAAAGGGTTTGCTGAGAAAAATACGAATAAAAGCTTAGTTTTTAAAAATGTTTTTTAATTTAATTTTTTTTTTTTATCAAAACCTTTAACATTTTTGAGCTGATCCCCAAACCCCCATTTAAGGGGCCAGGAACAAAGTTGACCTATAAACTAAAAGTTACATTTTTATGCTTTATAGACATTGCATACATTTTTTTTTTTTTTTTTTCGCAGACACTAAAAAGGTTATATAGGGTGCCCCGAGTTTAAATTTAAGTTAAGGGGCACTTTGACTAACCCTTTTAGGTGTTTTAGGAAGGTACGGGTAAACTATAAAAAATTACCCCGTCTAGGGATAATTTGTTGATAAGAATTATAAGATCACCGATATCGCCAACATCACCTTTGACTCTTATTGCCTTCTACACCTCTAACCACCTCTAACCACCTCTAACCACCTCTAACCACCTCTAACTACCTCTAACCATCTCTAACCATCTCTAACCACCTCTAACCACCTCTAACCACCTCTAACCACCTCTAACCACCTCTAACCACCTCTAACCACATCTAACCGCCTCTAACCACCTCTAACCTCCTCTAACCACCTCTAACCACCTTTGACTCTTATTGCTTTCATGGTGCCCCCGTGTGCTTTAAGCAGTCTGGCTATTATCGAAGCATTCCAACGTTAAACTGTTGAACAAGGAATTCTATTTCTTAGTTATTGGTTAAATATGGTTTTAATGACGAGATGAACGCGTGCCTTACCCTCCGCGATGTTATTTTTATACCTTGATGGAATTAAAATTGAATAATTACAGAGTGTGAGGTGGTCAGGAGAAGTAGACTATATATTTAATTACGTCGGGTGAATTGATTAGCATATAATTAATTAGTTTTTCTTAGGTTTCGAGTGAGGAAGCTAGTTGTTAAGGGTTCGTGGGCCGCGAAGTATTTAACGGTGTATTCGCTAGATTGCATTTGTTAATCAGTATTATATAGTCTGTTTTCTTATAAACTTGTGCCCTCCTATTAATTTCATATTTCTCGTTAAATTTTTCTAGTTCTTCAAATTATTTTTCACCGTATTCTGTAGTCTTTAATTCCTAACGGATTTCACACTTTCTCATATAGGCAGTATAATAATAGGTAGAATAATCAAAGAGAAAATATTGTGATGGCTCGAAAATTCGAATTTGAAATGTTGATGTATTTATCGCCCACCACATGTAAACATTCCTTTCCTGAACGGACAGTAAAGTTCTATTTTACTGCCCTAGGGCTGTAAAAAATAGTGTACGCACCACGAGCAGTAAACGCCATGGGCCATGACAGCCCTCGGGCGTTAACATGCTTTCAAACTTCGCCCTTGGCCTGTAATAACGCCCTTACTGCTCTATTATAGGTACGTAAATAGCTATTATCTACGATTGATACGAAATATATACATTATATCTTTGTTTAGATGCGTAGAAAGTGATTATTTACGTACTTGTATTCATTGCGCATGCGCGTCTCATAGTTCTGAATAATTCCTCTTCTTTACTACGCTAGCGCTGTAAAGAAGAGGAATTCTTCAGCTTTACGCACGGTTAGCGAGTTTGTTTACATTTAACAAAACTAATTTGCTGTTCTTTTATTAAAGTAACTGTTTATATCGAGTTTTTAGTGAAAAACAATGAGTGAATCAAGTGACTTTGACGAAAATGTGGTGAATAATACTCCTCCAGAAATAATTAATTCGGCAAAAAATACAACTCAAGAATTAATGCCATTTTTATCAAGAGACAGATACGAACTTACATACAGCAAGTTTATTTTTTTCTGTATTTATTATTTAAATCTAACAATCGTAGATAAAGTACGGTACGCAACTCATGCGAAAACGGCATTTTGCATTGCTCGTGTGGTTTTACTACCCTCGCTATCGCTCGGATGCAAACTCCACACTCGCATGCAAAATGCTACTTTCCGCACTCGACGCGTAATGTACTATTACACATTTTGAGGTCCCTTGAAACTTACATATTACATATATAAAAACCGGTTATTTAGGATTGAGAAATTTAATAGTGTTATTTAGACAAATTACTGTTGGGTGTTAAAGGTTGATTCGTGTCTTTTCCATAGATCGCTAGATCACTGAAATAAAAATATGTAATTCGTGTTTAATAGAGTTCAAACGTAAGATATCGGTTAAAACGTTGTTTTTCTCTATTTTAAACGTTTAGGTCCGCTTTAATAGAATTAGCAATTTTTAAAACTCCATAGCGGTGTTGCTGTTGGTTTTACTAAAAACATTTATTTAAAAATGATGTTTATTCCCAGTAGGGAGAAAAAGTTATGATTTTGAATTAGTTTAGAGGGACTAAAGTAAGTCTTTTTATCCCTGAACTCAAAAAGTAGGGAGAAAAAGTAAAAGTAGGGCGAAAGAGTAAAGCAGGGCAAAAAAGTAAAGATTGCGACTTAATTAATTTATAAATAGTATAAAAAATGTATGGCTAATGTAATGAAGTTGTTGAAATCAGGTTGGCGACACTTGCTTTTTCGACCATGTTTATCTTTTTTTATAACCTTCTATTTGAGTTTAATTCCAATTCTTATTTGTTTTTTATATCTCTTATATCTGCTATTAAAGTGCTAATAATTATTGTTATTTATTAAAATAATAAATGAAAACTGTGCAATACACGAAAATGTGAATTTTCTTCCTAATGGAGATAAAATATTGTATGTATCTCGTGAGTAAAGTGCCATTATTCCCCTCGCGATAATTATCTCCCTTGGCTGCGCCTCGGGAATGAAAGAGTCTAATTCACACGGCTTCGCATCGGACTATTTAGGGACCATGGTTCCTTCGGCTTCGCCTCAAGAACCCACTTTTTCGTTCAGGGAAAATGGCTTACTTTACTCCCTAGGTGCATAAATAACTATTGTCTCGTTGAATAAATAAAGTTAGAATTTATTCCCGTTCTAAAATTCAAATTTTACATTTGAAGCTTATGTTTACGCGAACGGTACGTCCCGAACGCTTTTCAAGATAACGTTATCCAACGAACTCGTCCTAAGCATTGATAAAATGAACATGTGTACCAAATTTCAAATAAAACGGTCATATTTTACTCAAGTTATCGTCATTGCTCGATTTCGAGACGGTCGGTTTCTGTGATGGACAATTTCGTTACCGGTGGTTTTTTTCGGATTCACTCCCGGGTTCCAGACGCTGTAACGTTCCATAACGAACTTCGTTCCAAGAACAAATTTATGGTCTGAGATAGCGCGTCCCAACCTTTTTGACCTCACACACTAAATCCAACCTTCACTTATTGGGCACACTAATTGACTGATATTAGGCTTTTATCATATTAATACCATCGAAAATTTATATTGGTAAATAACCAGTGAATAGAAAAAATTATGAAGTTTATTTAAGTTAAAGTCCAGGAGATAGCGAGCACAAAAGTGTCTGACTAACATCAAGCTAGAATTTTGTGTATTAGTTAATATTTTCGTGTCTTTTAAGAATATATAGCCTAAGTTCATTTGCAGGGCATAGCTTGGCAATATGCATTTGAAAAAAAAACAAAATGGTGAAGAGCAGCCATGTCCCGCTAATTATGGTGGACAATGTGATTTTCATGATCCTGAGTACAAAATTAGTTAGTAGACCGAAAATCAAGTTGATGTTAGTTTGTCACTTGATAGTTATTCAAATGTTATTCCAAATCAACGTGGTCACCTGTCAAGGGACAAACTAACATCAACTTGATTTTCAGTCTACTAACTAATTTTGTACTCAGGATCATGAAAATCACATTGTCCACCATAATTGGCGGGACATGGCCACTCTTCACCATTTTGTTTTAAATGCCTATTGCCAAGTTATGCCCCGCAGATGAACTTAGCCAGCCACATACTCTTAAAAGGCACTAAATGATTAACTTATATACAAAATTCTAGCTTGATGTTAGTCAGACACTTCTTTGGACGCTATCTCCTCGACTATCAGGATAACCCTTGTAATAGTACATTACGCGTCGAGTGCGGAAAGTAGCATTTTGCATGCGAGTGTGGAGTTTGCACCCGAACAATAGCGAGGGTAGTAAAACCTCACGAGCAATGCAAAATGCTGTTTTCGCACGAGTTGCGTACCGTACTTTATCTACGATTGTTAGATTTAAATAATAAATACAGAAACAAATAAACTTGCTGTATGTAAGTTCGTATCTCTCTCTTGATAAAGATGGCATTGATTCTTGAGTTGTATTTTTTGCCGAATTAATTATTTCTGGAGTATTATTATTATTATTTTTTTTTTTTTTTTTTCTTTTGGGTTTTAGTCCCGATCAACTGCCAGGAGTATTATTCTCCACATTTTCGTCAAAGTCACTTGATTCACTAAAAACTCGATATAAACAGTTACATTAATAAAAGAACAGCAAATTAGTTTTGGTAAATGTAAACAAACTCGCAAATAGTGCGTAAAGCTGAAGAATTCAAAACTATGAGACGCGCATGCGCAATGAATACAAGTACGTAAAGAATCACTTTCTACACATCTAAACAGAGATATAATGTTTATATTTCGTATCAATCGTAGATAAAATCATATTTCAATTAAAAATACAAATATTATATTAATTTATGTAGAACAGAAAACATGTTTGCATTAACGTATAATTAAATTTTACATCATGAAAGTTTTATTTAAAAAACACAATAACCATAATTTTTATGACAATTTTCAAAGCGTGTTTTATAAACAAAAAACTTGCCGTGATGACGCAAAAAAAACCCAAAATGCATAAATATATAAAAGATTTATTATTACTTAAATTTTAAGGGTTAGTATTATTTTTAATACTGTAATTTAATGTTCGTTACTTCATTATTAAATTAAACACCCTTTTAATTAGTAATATAATTATTTTTCTTATTATTATAAAATTCTTTCTCTTTTTTCAATTTAAGAAAATTTAATAAAAACGGGTGTTATACTTCAATAACACCGTCTGTTATTTTATTATATATAAAAATAAAAATTCTAGAGAATTTTAAGTCCAAAAAGATTTTTACCTCTTTAATACTGTTTAGAAAAACAGGTTTTTTTCTTTATGTTTCAGAATAACAAAAAAAGATGAGAAGGATTTTCTTTGGAAAAGCGTTTCAAGGAAAAATTGAAATCGTTTAATTTATTTAAGTGGAAAACTTCAAAGGACTCTACTTCAGGAATAAGAAGAAATAAGGTTCTGTCGAAATAAATATAAATAACTTGGTCGGTTTCAATAAGAGAATTTGCACGTAAACTGAAATTGGTACGCAGAATTTAAGTCTGTATCGTCCGGAATAAAAGACAAAAAGCAAAAGACCTACTATTTTGCCTTGTCTATTTGTTTAAACGCTGTGTACTCTTCAATTTTCTTTTCCAAAATAATAATTAGAAATTGATCGAAAAGGTGAAAAACAATACTGCGTATCTGTGTAAACAGCTTTGTAGTAAGTGTTATCCCTAAAAAAAACCTAATCGTGAAAAAATGGGCCAAGTTGGAGACCCCTTCCTAAAAAATCAGTCTACCAAAGTAGTGATACCTTCATGCTGGCCAAGTCTGCTCTTTATTTAGTCCATAACCTCACTTCACTTCTCCTTTCATGTGCAACACTACTCTTTTATTATTACTACTTCCTTTTTTAGAGTCCGTAGGCAAAACCAAGGACCCTTATATTTTCCTGCGTGTGTCTGTCCGTCCGTCCTCTCGCGTGCTCTCACGGCTACACCTTTCGTCCGATCACTTTGAAATTTGGCATGTATGCCAAATGTGGTGTCTAATGTGTCTTGTACCTGCCCACATATTTTAAAAATATAGCGACTTAAAAATAATATTTTTCAAAAAAATTAGGGTAAAAAAACTTAAGGGTTAACATTTTTTTATTTTTTTTCGACAACGTGAGGGGTATCATATGAAAAAGTACGTCGAGCTGATTACAAAAATATATAATTCTTTGGATACAACTATGATAGGGCGAGCGTAGGCAAGTTTGAAGTGGGTGTGCCATGCACTATATGTACCCCCTTTATCTCGCTTATGTGAAGTGCAAAAAATTTGAAAAAATTCCTGAACATTCTTCAACCAAAAGTAAAGATACCACTTTTTGGAAATTTCGAAAAAAAATATTATTTTATTTTTTATTGACAAAATACGTTTTTTTTATAATTATGGTCTTTTCGATGTATTTATAGTCCGGTTCAGTGGCAAAAAAAATTCTTTATCAGAGTGTGTTTTGAAAATATCAGACCCTTAGAATGGTTCAAAGTAAACTTTTTAGCATTTAAAAAAAAACACTGTTTATACACTTTACAGTTAAACACTATACAGTGTGGCCTACGGACCCTCGCTGTGTGCTGACTAGCACACACTTGACCTGTTTATTATTAGCTTGCTTTCTTGTTTGTCCAGTACAAATCATACAATCGATTTTTAACTAACTTCCCGACCTTAGTCAGGAATTGGTTATAGGAAGCTGAAACTTGCACAGATTATGTATTTCCAATGATAATACAATAATCAGTAACAGTGGCGTAGGAATTCATTTTTGACGGGGGTGGCAAGGCATCTCCACTAAGGGGGGGGGGGGGGTACATACTCTTTATCAGAGCTCGATTTCTAGAAATTAAGGTGCCAGACTACAACCTACCCCGGGGGTCCTCCCCCGGGAAATTTTGGAAAATAAACGTTCAAAAACAGCATTTTAAGCATTTTTAGACATAAACCCATGTACGGGGGGGGGGGGGGGGGAGGGCTCAAGCCCGATAGCCCCCCCCGTTCCTACGCCACTGATCAGTAATTTGATTTACCAAAATATTACTATTAGTCGATAAATCACTAAATTTCTTAAATATTTAGGCGGTCAAATTCAAAATCAATAGTAAACAAACTCGACCAGTGACAGCTAAGGAAATCCACAAGGAAAATTTTAAAACGTAGTATATAAAAAGTTCTTTTTATCTTGTATTATTATTACTGAACACTTGGCAAGTTTCAAACGATCTTGTTTATTTGTTTAGACTTCTTCCTGAATTAACCATGCTCGTTTCGTTGTGCAGGAAAAGGACATCCCAGGATCTTGGACAATTCCACAGGATTCGAACGTCTAGGAACCACCGTACTACCCTGTATATCGAATATAATAGGCAAACATTTGAGCAATTTTTGTAAATTTTGTGAATAAATTATTTATATAATTATTTGTACTCTGATTACACTGTAACATCTGAGAACACAACCATATAACACAATAACACTGTACCATTTGATAACACTAACATCCATAACACTGTACCTTTTGATAACACTAATATCCATATAGCACTATACCATCTGATAATACTGCAATCACCCCGTACCTCTGTGTACCAAAATTTTAATTTCAGAAAATCATGTAGTTAGTGACCTTCACCTTGTTTGGGAGAAAAGGAGTGTAAAAATGCACCAAATTGGGATAAAACAGTAGATTTGTATAAAAGACATCCTCTTATATAGATAACTACTCTTCTTTTTATATATGTATAGATATAGTTATATTTTCCATTTTACCCCCCTCCTAAATAAAAATATGACAAAAGTGTACATAACAACAATTACTGTACTCTCAAAAAGCTTTTCAACAGTATGCATCATGAAGGGTTTTCAACTTTGACATTTGTACCCCGTACCCCTGTGTACCAAAAATATAATTTCGAACATTCATGTAGACAGAGGTCTTCCCCTTGCTTTGAAGGTCAAGGGAACAAATTTTCATCGAGATCAAATTAAAACTGTTGATTTGTATAAAGAACATAAACACAATCACACATACGTTGACTTTTATAGATATAGATTTACATTTCCATTTTACCCCCCTCCTAAATGAAAATATGACAAGAACGTACTTAACAATTAATGTACTCTTAAAGAGCTTTCCAACGATATGCATCATGAACGGTATCCATTACTTTGATATTTGTACCCCGTCAGGGCCGTCCCTAGGGGGGGGGGGGGTCAACCGGGTCAAGCTGACCCAGGCGCCACGTCTAGGGAGGCGTCGCCAGGCCCCCGTCTTAAAATACTAGGTGAATTTGGTAATAAAGGGGGGCGCCACATGTGCTTTTGACCCGGGCGCCTAAACCCCTAGGGACGGCCCTGCTGCAATCTATAACATTGTCCGCCATAAAGGGCGGAACATGGCCGCTCTCCACTGGTTTGTTTTTTGGGTTTCGCAGATCATCCTCGAATCCCTTATGCCGAGGGTGATGTGTCTGTCTGTCCGTCGTACTCTGGTTCGTACCACCAGAATCGTTCACGCTAGAGATATGAAATTTAAAATACTAACGTAACTTTTTGACCCACACATAGGAAAAATATAGAGAAGGTTAACATTTAATATGCGCATGAGTAATGCGCAAAAATGTCAAAACTCAAATTTTTACATTTCCTTTAATTTTCGAGATGGTTATCAAATGAAAGCTACTGAAGAGTAGATTACAAATATATATAACTTTTCATGACTACTGTGCTTTTTACCGCCAATTTTTGATAGAGTGATGAAAATTGGCAGAAAATAATTAATTTAACGTTTTGTTATTACCGATAGAATACACAGTGGCCCCCCGAAGAATCGAACCAGGGACATCTACTCTACTCTCCTAACTCTAAACAATTTTTTTCTTTTGGTTGGATAAATTTTTTTTTACTTTCATATAGGGTGGGGATGGGTAAATACTATAATGTTATTTTAGCAAATAATAGCGTATGTATGCCAAATAATCTACGATACCCTAAAAAGTACTTGCATGATGCATAAGATGCAAGTATGTACTTCCGTGTGATTTTTTTCAAATGCCAATAATTGCCACGCTATGTCCTGCAGACGAACTTAGCCGACCACATATTCTTAAAAGGCACCAAAACATTTACTTATACACAAAATTCTAGCTTGATGTTAGTCAGACACTTTTTCTCCTGGACTATACCATCTGATAATCCAGTGGCGTAGCTAGCTCTGATAGCGCCCGCCCGCAAGATAAAGAAAATGCGCCCCTTACTTAATAAGCGCCCTTTACTCAATCCATTTACTTAATAATGTAAATAGATATTATTATCGAGTAACAATGAGTTGTAACAATAAGAATTAAATAAATAGCTTAGGCAATCTTAAGGAAATTCTTAAAAAATTAGTAATAGACTGCAAAACAATAAATACGATAATAAGAATACTAAGGCAATTGAAGGGAAAAAAGTTTAATGTTTGTAATTAGACACACTTTCTTTAAGGAACTATGGAACATACTAGCACAAAACACGCACCTAACAAAAATATCAATATGCTTTAACAAAAATATTAGGAAACTAATTTTTATTAAAGGAACGAGTAATGAAATTATAATAATATATTATGCCAAAATAGAACACATTAAAATAAAGCATCAAGTTTACGATTATACTAAATAACTAAAAAATCGGTATAGTTAACAACTATAACGTATCAATTTAGCAAAATGTAAAGAACGCAGACGTTTGAAATTAATGAGGGGCTATCTACAGGCTACTTTCGACAAACCATCCAAATTTCATCAAAATCTAATGAGCTTTTGACAATATAGGTGTAAATAATTGTATGTTAGTGCGCATGTGGAAGATAAAAATAAAATGTATGGGACCAACAATGGGCTAATGATGACCTACCATTTAAATTTCATTAAAATCGGATGAGAAGTTTCTAAGATATTGTGTTGGTTTGCAAAAGTAAGCAAATGCATTTTTTTAATTTTTTCCCAACTTTTGTCTCACTTCAAACATGCATAGGACCTTTTTCGTGAAGAATTATGTGAAAAAATGTTTCTATTAATTATTTTTAAGTAAATTGTGAACTTTAAGGAGGGAGAAGGGGGACGCGCCCCTCCAAGAGGGGGGAATTTTACTATTTCTTACTTCTGCATCCCATAAGAGTATTTTCACAAAGTTTTAAAATTTAAACATTATTTCCTCTATAATTCCTAATTTCCCTGGATTAAAACTTCACAAAAATTAAACAAAGATAAAATATACATAAAAATAATAAATTGTAATAAATTGCCTTTAAAGTTTAAGTTTTTTTACGAGCTTTAATATGTGCAAAATTATCAAATATATCGTAAAGTCCAATGTCTGTGCCGTTTGAACCTCGATACTTAAGATTGCAAGTTTCCTAAAATGTTTTTTTTTAATTTACTTCATATATATCTCACAATATATTTGATGAAACAATTTTAATACCCTTTAATGTAATTATTATTATTTATTTATTTCATTAATATTATTATTATTAAACTATTTATATTATTATTATTATTTTTCTTTTTTTACACCTTCTCTTTTTCGAATTCTACCTATTTTTTTCTTCTCCGATTTTGCGCCCCCTACAAGCCTGCGCCCGCCCGCGGCTGCGGGCGCTGCGGCCCGATAGCTAGGCCCCTGGATAATACTACAATGTATAAAACTACCATCTGATAGCACTTTATCATCTGCTACTGATAACACAAGCATCCATAACGCTGTACCATCTGTTCACCAATAATATAGATTCAATTAAACATTCTAGAATAGTTTAAGTTTAATCCATTATTAATTAATCTCTATGATAATTATTTAATAAATAAATTAAGAACTAATACTAATATGGGGGCAGGCAGCGTTACGGTATTCCAAGTGTATGGTAAGTTCATGGCCGATATCTTATCCTCACACGCAGAGTCTAATTACATTTTTGCAAACTGCATTTGCATACCTGCAAATTCATGCGTTAAATATAACAGTTTGCAATTTCTAAAAAAACCTTATTTCTATTGTCGGCTTCTTTTATGTTCTGCTTATTTCTTTTATTATAGGTTTACTTTTAAATTCAATTTTCAAATATTCAGTCTTATATTTTTTAATTATTAATTCGACACAAGTGTGCCGGTTTAGTTTGAATTTCCTCCAGAGCAAACAAATAATTGCCATGTAAAACAGGAGTACTAATGGTAATGGAAACAATACTCTGCAATTAGAGTGGCACATTGCTTCCTTACAGTACATTAGTTTTTCTTTATTTAATACCCTCTTCCAATTTTTTGCTTTTTGATCTTACCGAATATAAAGGAAGTATTGTGTTCAAAGTCAGAAATCTGTTTTGAAGATCTTTAAAAATTAATAAATCCTTTTTTTTTTAGACATCAATAGTTATTTATGCACAAAGGGAGTAAAGTAAGCCATTATTCCCTGAGCGAAAAAGTTGGTTCTTGAGGCGAAGCCGAGGGAACCATGGTCCCTAAATCCCGAGGTGCAGCCGAGGGAGACAATTATCGCGAGGGGAATAATGGCGCTTTACTCACGAGGTACATACAATTTTTGAACGAAGAAAATACAATTTTTCGTCCATTGCAAAGTTTTTATTTATTATTTTAATAAATAACAATAATTATTAGCACTTTTAATAGCAGATACAAGAAAAACAAATAAGAATTGGAATTAAACTCAAATAGAAGGTTATTTAAATGCAGGTTATAAACGAAGATAAACACGGTCGAAAAAGCGCAGTGTCGCCAACCTGATTTCAACAACTTCATTACATTAGCCATACATTTTCTACTATTTATAAAATAATTAAGTTGCAATCTTTACTTTTTTGCCCTACTTTACTTTTTCGCCCTACTTTTACTTTTTCTCCCTACTTTTTGAGTCAGGGATGAAAAGACCTGTTTTAGTCCCTCTAAACAAATTCAAAATCATAACTTTTTTCCCCTACTGGAGATAAAGAATATTTTTGGTCCTGTTTCTGGATTTTTAACATTTTCTTCGAACAAACCTAAATATCTTAAAAATTAACCGCTCGATTTTGGAGAAATTTAGGGCATAACTGTCCATTGTTGGGAACCACATAAATTTCAATCTTCTGCGCCCATTTATTTCTCTTCCACACGTACACAGTTTCTGTATTAACACATGTCATTAAAAGTATCTGATTTTTATGAAATTTTGATGTTTTGTTGAAATTAGCCCATATAATAGATAGTCCCTTATTAATTTTAACCTTTTGAGAACATTAAATATACCTAAATTTATTGTTTTATTTATAAAATATTTTTGATAGATTAATAGAAAAGGAAAGTCCAAGAGATAGAGTGCAAAAAAGTGTCTGACTAACATCAAGCTAGAATTTTGTGTACAAGTTAATCTTTTAGTGCCTTTTAAGAATATGTGGTCGGCTAAGTTCGTCTGCGGGACATAGCTTGGCAATAGACATTTGAAAAAAACAAACCGATGGAGAGCGGCCATGTCCTGCCCTTTTTGGTGGACAATGAGATTTTCATGATCCTGAGTAAAATAATTGCAAATTTTGTGTACGCACATGTGCAAATTTTGAGTGGGATATCAAATGAACTTCAAGAGCAAGTTACAAATGTAGTATATATACTTTTTTAAATTTTGCATTCCTTATTGGTTTTATGATTTAAAATATAAATCTCTCAAAAAATCCCTCCCCCTCCCATCTACCCTATAACGGCTAGTCCTAAATTTTTGAAATAATTCATCCAAATCCAAAAATCAGTGGCGGATCTAGATCTTGCGGGGCCCTGGGCGAGACAAAATGGCGGGGCCCCCTAGGATAGAGCGGGGATTGCTGATAAAAAACAATAAAGTAACTTAATAATAAACCACTTATAACTTGATCCTATTTTACGGCTAATTCCCTTCACTTAGGGCCAGTCAAACGTTTTTGCTCTCAAAATAATTCAAAACTTTTAAAATAATTACAATTCTGCTCATGATTTTAATCTAACATATCATTTGAACATAAACCCCTCAAATTATATAGTTTTCAACTAATCATCATTTTCTTTGCAAAAGCAATCGAAAAGAAACATTTTTATTGTAATAATTAAGCTCTGTTATACTTAACTATTTATTCTTCTTCAGGATATTTTGGGTTTTATGGGTTAAATTATTAAGCTGTGTTATTTGTGATCAGTTCTATAATTTGAAATCTACACTCGAGCACTTTAAATTTACTCACAGAATTCATATTCTCAGCTTATAACTTTCCATTTTAGTGCCGAGTTTTAAGTTTAAATTTAAAAGACACATTTTAAGGGGGTTCGGGGGCCCTCCCCCGGAAAATTTTGTAAATATGACCTCTCAAAACAGCGTTTTTATGCATCTCTGAGGTGAAGTTTCTCTTTGACATCAATTGGTAAAACCGCACTAATTGGCCCAATTATTTCGTACTGTCCGATATACTAAGTTTTTTTAACTATTCCTTTTTACAAGATTTGTCTTTTTTACATATCTCTGTCAAACGATTAAGGTTATGTAGTATCTCGATAAATTCAGTGTTATTTTTTGTGTTATTTATTTGTTTTAAAAAAAAATGCACGAAATGTCACGTTTTATAGGGTAACGATAGAAGGTTATTGTTAGGTCAGGTCAAAAAGTACTAAACTCAACCTAACCTTACCATAACCTTCCATACTTTTTCCAAGGATCTTATATAAAGGGGATAGAGGGTTGAGGCAAAAAAGTGACCCCATGAAGATATGTAAAATATTAGCTCCAATGGGACAAATTACCTTCCTCTTGGTTACAGGTTTCCAAGAATTTGTTTATAAGTGTCAGGTTATAACCTGTCAAAAAAGGTAATTTGTCCCAGTTCAAAGGTCGTGGAGCATGCGCAGTATGATTTTTTCTCCAATTTCTCTTACCTTCATGGGGTCACTTTTTTGCCTTAAACCCCTTCTTAACATTACATCCGCTTTATATAAGATCCTTGACTTTTTCCTAAAATTAAAAAAGATTGAATATATCGAGATGCTACAACCGAAATCGTTTTTGTAATGAAAAAAGGAACAGTTTGAAAGAAACCGAATTAAATTAGACGTTTAGATATAGATGGGGCACATAATGAAGATTTACCCCACAGAATAAATAACAAAATCGTCATCATTTTGAAAAGGGGGAGGGTGAGAAAACGCTAGGACCTTAACTCACTTAATTTTATATGGAGCGGGGCCCCGCGGGCTATCTTAAACATAAAAAAAAATAATCTATATATTATTACTTATTTATTTGATATTTTTATAGCGAGGGGCCCCGCGAAAAGGTAGTTAGGTATTTGGCTCTACTATGTAAACTAAATTCGACTGAATTTTATAATTCTAATATTTCATGTTTTGTACATGGACGGGGCCCCGCGGACAATCTTCACTATGAACTATAAATTTGCCTGTTAAGTATAAGTATTTTATTTTAATTTTCTATGGCGCGGGGCCCTGGGCGGTCGCCCCCCCCCCCCCCCCCCCCCTGGATCCGCCCCTGCCAAAAATTGGTGTAAGGTATAAGCGAGGTTGCATACCTTAGACAGTTATACACTTAGGACAATTGCCCCTAACACAATTCCAGTGAGACAATATATTATAACTGTGATATTATTTGTCAAAGTGGCGCCTGCCAATCTATATATATAAAATCCAAATACCACTCACTGACTGATACATCACGATATCTCTGAAACCACTGGACTTATGACCATGAAATTTTGTAGGTGTGTTCCTCTTACCTCCTAGGTGCTCGCTAAAAAATGTTTTTAAAATCCGCCATCTTGATTCAAGATGGCGGCCATTTATATAAAAAAATAAGACGATATCTCCGGAACCAATTGCACTAGAACCTTGAAATTTAGAAGTTAGCTTCCTTTTATGAAAGTAGAAACTTTTGATAAATGGTTTATCAATCGGGCGTTTTGATTCAAGATGGTGGCCATACATATATAAATATGTGAATGTTCTTTATACAAATCTACAGTTTTAGTCCGATCTCGATGAAAATTTGCATACCCTACCTTCACAGCAAGGGGAAAATCACTGTCTACAAGAATTTTTAAAATTTAAATATTGGTACACAGGGGTACGAGGTACAAGTAATGAATACGCGGTCAAAGTAATTAATACCTTTTATTATGCATATCGTTGAAAAGCTCTTTAAGAGTACAGTAATTGTTGTTATCATATTTTCACTTAGAAGAGGGGTAAAATGGAAAAATATGGCTATATCTTATAAAAAAAGAAGAGTATCCGTATTTGAGTATATCTTTTAATATATATTCAATTATTTGATGGATTTATAAGGTGTTGTGTATTTAAAAATAAAAACTAGTTGGTTTTCATTCTTTTATTGTGAGACGTTTCGACCCTCTAAGGTCATCTTCTCATCACATCATATTCACACTAAAATTGACAAAAAAAATTAAAATTATTATTAATAACATAATTCCTTTTTACTTTAATTATTTAACATTTTCTATAAAATTGGTCTTTGAACAATGCTATTAAATGTATCCATACATACACATACATACATACACATATACATATATATATATATATATATATATATATATATATATATATATATATATATATATATATATATATATATATACATATACATACATACACATACATATATAAAAACAAAAAAACAATTAAAACAGTTTTTTACTTACAATTTGTGTAGTCGTATTGAAAATTTTCATAATTATTAATTTATTAATAATTTAAATGAATATTAAAATTATTATTCTCCATAGGAGTCGTCAAAAAATACATATTAACAATCAACTAATTAAAAATTTCAAATATATAAAATATTATCACAATTCTGTAACTATTAACATATATATGTATCTAGAAAAAATAATAACTGTATACAATGCATGATTTGAAAATAATATAACTTTGACTTAAAATTCTTGGTTCATATCCAAGAATTATATATTTGAGAATTATATATCTTTTATACAAATTTACAGTTTTATCCCAATTTGATGATTTGATGATACGGGGTCAAAGTAATGAATACCCTTCATGAAGCAATTTTGTTAAAAAGCTCTTTAAGAGTACAGTAATTGTTGTTATGTACTGTTTTGTAATATTTTCATTTAGGAGGGGGGTAAATTTAGGATATTTGCAAATTGTCTTATCGAAGAGAAGGGGGTAGAGAAATAAGTGGGAGGGAGAGAATCTAGATATTCTCGCATAGTAAAATAATTTAAATGTTTCTTGATGGTAGTTTATAAACTTATCAAATTAATATAACACTCCGTAGCGAAGCACGGGTATCCAACTAGTTCTATTATAAAAAACCTTGCCACCTTCACCAGTCCTGTGAGTGTTACCAGCGATAATAAACATTTTAAAAGTAAAAGTATCCAATGAAAGACAAATTGCCATTAAAACTTGAGAACAATAACCTGAGTAAAATCGAATAAATGAATTTTAGATCTAATTTTAGAAGTGTTAATTATTTAATTATATGGTTGTTTCGTTTCCTGGTTCTATTCTAAGTATTAAAATTCATGGAAGCTAGATTGAATAATATGTAATTCTTTACATGTGCTTGGGTAATTCCTTCACAAGCCATTTCTGTTTCTCTTGTCTTATACTGGTAATTACATAGCTTATTGCAATTACATAGCTTATTGTTCTCGAATCAAGCCACAGTCAAGGTTAGCGCATGACTTGTCAGTTTCTCCTTAGAAATACTTATTATCTTTACGTATCTAACACTAAGTTATTAGAAATCAATAGAATATATATATATATATATATATATATATATATATATATATATATATATATATATATATATATATATATATATATATATGAATTATTATACGCTTTTCAAAACACAAGGTCGACTAACTCGACGATAAAAAACGTATAAATAAATAAAAAAAAAAGAAATAAATTCCTTTTTTATGTAAGAAGTTAATCGTCTTTTCATAATTTACAAATAAGCGTGTTTCTTAATAGCTTTAAGTCATAATGGAATATATTACCAAGTTAGTTGCTTAGACAAAAGTATTAGTAAAGAACTTAGTCTATGGTAATAGAAACTCAATCTGATCAATTTGACTTTAACTGATCAAAAAGCATGTTTGATCAGTTAAAAAAAAATATAAAAATAAATAACAATAACAAGTACGTGAGGCGATAATCACCGGTTTCTGTACGATTAAGTGAAAATTACCGGTTTATTTATTAGTGAAAATTATTAAGTGTAAAATTTTAAGAGTTGCATATTCTTTTTCTACACTTCAAGACCTTTAAATTGATATATAACATGACTAAACTAAACAATAACATGGTGACTAAAAACTTTTAGTATTGCCCGCCATATTGGCCACCATCTTGGAAATATTAAGTGTGAGTTGACTCCAAAAAGTGTACAGTTGTCTCAAATGCCGAGATGCACCTGTGTGCTAAATTTCATGTTCCTAGCTATAGTATAGTTTATTAATTAAATAATTAAAACATGCCAATGGACAGACAGACAGAGCCGTTGTATAAGGTTTCTTTTCGTACTTCGTACAGAAACCTAATAAAGATCGCAAAGATAGCAAAGATCAGTCAATAGGAAATAAACAGGTCAAGTGTGTGCTAGTCAGCACACAGCGAGGGTCCGTAGGCCACACTATATAGTGTTTAACTGTAAAGTGTATAAACAGAGTTTTTTTTAAAATGCTAAAAAGCTTACTTTGAACCATTCTAAGGGTCTGATATTCTCAAAATACACTCTATAAAAGTATTTTTTTGTCACTGAACCGGACTACAACCATATAAATTTATCGAAAAGACCATAATTATAAAAAAACGTATTTTGTCGATAAAAAATAAAATAATATTTTTTTTCGAAATTTCCAAAAAGTGGTATCTTTACTTTTGGTCGAAGAATGTTCAGGAATTTTTTCAGTTTTTTTTGCACTTCACATAAGCGAGATAGAGGGGGGGGGGGGGACACGTTTCACACCCACTTCAAACTTGCCTACGCTCGCCCTATCAAAGTTATAACCAAAGAATTATATATTTTTGTAATCAGCTCTACGTACCCTTTCATATGATACCCTCACGGTGTCAAAAAAGAATAAAAAAATTTTAACCCTTAAGTTTTTTTACCCTAATTTTTTTTAAGTCGCTATATTTTTAAAATATGTGGGTAGGTACAAGACACATATATGCCAAATTTCAAAGTGATCGAACGAAAGGTGTAGCCGTGAGAGCAGGCGACAGGACGGACGGACAGACACACGCAGGAAAATATAAGGGTCCTTGGTTTTGCCTACGGACCGTAAAAGCAATATTATATTTAGCATCATTTCGGAAAATGTATTTCCTTCTTCAAGATAATAAATAAAGATGGTGGTAATAAAAAAAATAGGTCCGAGACAACTCAGACTAACTTTCTCATATAACCTCGGTCCCAGACTCTCAAACGTTTCTTTTTGTTTTCGATTTTTAACAAAATATTTTTAACAAAATATATATCAGATATATTTTCATCAATATCTCGGAACTAAACTTTTCTCGGTAAAACAGCTTATATTGTAAGATTCGTATTTAAATGGACTACATTTTAGAATTTTTTAAATCAAAATGGTCGGAACCGTTTGGGAGAAATAATTGTTTACTTGTTTTTTTCAGAGGTTAAGCGCCCCCAAATACTACGGCAGCTGCTCCTGTAAATATTTAATAACTCTAGTTTTAGGACAAATAAAAAAAAAAGAACTTGATTTAGAGAGCATTAGTGTGAGGTTTAATTAAGCACCCTAATCAGAAATGAAATCGGTCAATAATTGCGGACGCGATAAGAGCTCAAAATAAAATGTTTTAAAAATAAATTATTATAATATGTAGCTCTATTTAAGGTAGAACTGATGGAGGTACGACAAAAAGTCATAGGACATAGGACCAAAGTTGTAGATCTTTTAAAATCACTTATGATGGTGCAATTTGTTTTACGACACGTCTTACTGTTTAGCCACAATAAGCCTCCAAAAAAAACTTTAAAATTGCGTCCGTCATCTTTTAATTTTTAAGGGGGGTAAAGTTTTTTAACTTTTCGGATTTTTTCAGTCGGTTTAGGCCAATTTCCTACCAAACGCAAAATCCCGAGAGCCTCTAGGTGGTCTAGAAGTACCCAAACATTTTAATTAGCGAGTCTGTGGGGTTAGTCACTTCTTAATACCTACTTAGTCAACAAAAAATTGTAAATAACTTTGATTCTACTCAATATTTTTCGATGACACCAAGCCTACAACATGCGCAACGTGTTTCTGTGCCTGAAAAATATTAACTTATTTCGTTTAGTCAGTTTTGCACTTATAAAGTCGGACTGGTGGCGACAGACACTCATACATACACGAAAAATTTTAAGGCCGGATTTGGCTATCGGAATGTATGAAATGAATAGTCCAGAAGATAGCGTGCAAAAAAGTGTCTGACTAACATCAAGCTAGAATTTTGTATACAAGTCAATCTTTTAACGCCTTTTAAGAATATGTGGTCGGCTAAGTTCGTCTGCGGGACATAGCTTGGCAATAGGCGTTTGAAAAAAACAAACCCTTGGAGAGCGGCCATGTCTCATCAATTATGGTGGACAATGTGATTTTCATGATCCTGAGTACAGAATTAGTTAGTAAACCGAAAATCAAGTTGATGTTAGTTTGTCCGTTGACTGGTGACAACGTTGATTTTTAGTAATATTTGAATAACTAACCTATCAAGTGTGAAAATAACATCGACTTGATTTTTGGTCTACTAACTAATTCTGTACTCAGGATCATGAAAATCACATTGTCCACCATAATTGGTGAGACATGGCCGCTCTCCACCGGTTTGTTTTTTTCAAACGCCTATTGCCAAGCTATGTCCCGCAGACGAACTTAGCCGACCACATATTCTTAAAAGGCGCTAAAAGTTTGACTTGTATACAAATTTCTAGCTTGATGTTAGACACTTTTTTGCACGCTATCTCCTGGACTAGAAAGAGTATAAAAAAAAAATCAATTCCGACCAATGTACAGAAAATGCTTAAATGCTATATATATATATATACATATGTATGTACTTACATAATATATAGATGAAATATACGGAATGCGGCTCTCTAACCACCTCTAACCACCTCTAACCACCTTATGCCCATCTCTGTTATAAATATATCTTATATATTTCGCAATTATTTTCTGATGTTCCATTCAATTTTTCAATATACAACAACATTCTATTCTTCAATGGAAGTTCCATCGAAGAATAGAATGTTGTTGTTCATTGAGGAATTGTTGGTAGTGAAAGATTTGTTTCTTTACTTCTAAATATAGAAGATGAATTAAAGAGAGGATGACAAGAGAAGGAGTTAAGGAGTGAAGGAGCGGAAGTTGATAAGGGACCAGGCGTCTAACTGATAACACCAAGTATCTCAAATATCAAATACAACACTAACACTCACATCTCTTTACTCTCTCTTCAGAACACCTTAAGTCTCCCTCCTACACACTAATACAGTTATGGCTAACCTTTTGAACTCGGTGAATCAAAATTCGTAATAAAAAAATCGGTCCGAGACAACTCAGACAAACTTTCTCATATAAAAGTTCATAAATACTTAGCCCAGTGTATCCCATTTATTAGTTTTGTATGTACATTTAATTGTTATTGAACATTTCATGAATTTTTATCATAAAAATAACTTCCCTTGCGCGGGGAATCGAACCCGGGCTCTCTCCGTCCGCGTTTTAAGCTATTTTCTCATGACTAGATTTTTCCCGGGAAAACGGCTTATATCGTTAGATTCGTATTTAAATGGACTCCACTTTAGAATTTTTTAATCAAAATCGTCGGAACCGTTTTCGAGAAATAATTTTTTTTTCATGTTTTTTCAGAGTTTTTGGGGGGTGGCGCCCCTAAATTTGGAGCTAAAATTCATTTCTCGATTTCGCCTCGGGGTATGATTTTTCTGAACATGTATATGCCAAATTTCATGCAAATCGGTCCAGTAGTTTCGGCTCCAGGCGTCTGCACAGACGACAGACGACAGACAGACATTTTTTAGAAACCACTTTTTTAGACTCAGGTGACCTCAAAACGTGTAAATCCATCAAAATCTCAAAATCGAATTTTCGCGCCATCACAATACTTTCTCTTTATATGAGAAAGTAAAAAGGAGTGGAGTCGCGGGACACCCGTTAGGAATAAAGATCCTTACGATTTTCATTGAAAAATATAAAAACTTCTTGCATACGAGTCTGTAATGCGGCGTTCGCATTGGCGAGTGAAAATCTGAGCTAGTGGACTGGTGGCTAGTGCCGGGCTAGTAGCTACTGGCTTTGCTAGTAGCTAGCCTAGGTTAGTAGATGTTTAGACGCAGTGTGGGCTAGTGGTTAGTGCCTAGAAGCTCTCTTCAAGACTAGTGACATCATAGCAAAAGTTTTTTAAAAGTACCAAGTTTGACTTAAACTTAAAACAAATTATGAAAAAAGTGACAAATTTATTGCAAGAACTTTCTTTATGTCCCTGAGGAAGATTGTTATAAATCAAAGAGCATTTTGGTCGCTTTTGATTACTTCTGTAATGTACAGAATCATTGTTCTATAAACACTCAAACTCAAAACTCCTTATATAATTCAACAAACTTGAACATTTTCCTTTCTAACCACTTCATTTTTTTCACAAATTTAAAATATATTTTCAAAAATAAAGAACACAAAAAATACTAAGAAAAACTGTTAGTAAACAGTTTTTATCAAGCCATCTTTATCAAGAGAGAGATACGAACTTACATACAGCAAGTTTATTTTTTTCTGTATTTATAATTAAATCTAACAATCGTAGATAAAGTACGGTACGCAACTCGAGCGAAAACGTCATTTTGCATTGCTCGTGTGGTTTTACAACCCTCGCTGTCGCTCGGGTGCAAACTCCACACTCGCATGCAAAATGCTACTTTCCGCACTCGACGCGTAATGTACTATTACAACAGGCAATCATTTAAATAATGAAAGATTATGTAGGTAAAAACAGGTGAATGTGGTGAGTCCTTATAACTTTATTAAATAAGGATTATGTACGGATGAAAGGAAAATAGTTTTAGCTACCGAGAAGTTGCGAATTAATACGAAATGAAATTCGGCTCACAGTATCTCGGCTTCGTTTGACAATTTTAAATGTTAAGAATGGGGCCAATAATAAAGACAATTAAAGAGGAAGTTGTAATCAGCATGCCATGCCATTGTTTTCAATGGTTTTATGAGTAGCAAATGAATATGTAACTCTTTTTACAAAAGTTTTGCAACAAATATGACCGAGATGAAGGTTGAAGGTGTTAAAAAGTAAGCTTATTCTTATATGCTGTGTTACGTAAAATAATTTTACAGCTCTTATCAGGTTGAATAAGAATATGTTAGGTTTTCACCGAAAAATTATATTGGTAAAAAAAGGTATTGGGTGATATAAGACCACAATCTACGCGAGTTCTTTATGCACCGCATCACTAGTTGTAGATACTGTTATCAAACATGTACTGGTGTGGTTATCAAAGGTAGGTTATTTACTGTTTTACATTGTTTTGATAAATTTAACTGAAAATCCATTGACGAGGAATTCTGAGAAGACAGAGAAGGATGGTTTTGGTCCTTTAATCTCTTGCAGGAATATAAATCTAACTATAAATTAGATATCTAGTGACTTTGACCATCAGTTATTCTAGACCCCATCTCTTCTACCTCGCGTTCCCTTTGATTAGACCCTTCTTGTGGTCTAAAACTTAAGACTTACTTAAGTTTACAGGGGTGGAAGACCACAAAGTCCCTTAGAGAATTCAGTAGTCCACCCTTTCCTTGTTTTAAGGTCATTTTCGATAAGGTTCCTTGATAAGATCTTAAGTCAGCCCTTTCTCCGACTAATTCTAGATTCTTTGGAAGGTATTATAAGCCGAAACCCTTCCGGTATTAGACCGTGTCTCCTTGCCTTATCATTCAAAGCTGCGTTGCATGTTTTAGTCACTAAGCAAGTCTTGAGAATATTGATTTTCAAGTTAACAAGAAATTAGGGAAAATACGAATTTTCAAAGTAACTCCCCACAGTCACCTTCTGTGACTACACAGAAGAATGCATCTTTTAAACACCGACCAAAAACTCATGGTAATCTGAGGAGTGGTTAGTTTTGTTGTTTTTGTGCCGTGTTTTGTCAGTTAATAAAATATACACAAAAAGAACCACCAAAAAAGGAACACTAGGAATTTGAAATTACATTTTTGTTTTTATTTATAAGCCTCCAGAGTTTAGTGATTTCCAATTGGCAATTCGATTTTGAGATTTTGATGGATTTACACGTTTTGAGGTCCCCTGAGTCCAAAGTAGTGGTTTTTAAACGACTGTCTGTCCAGACGCCTGTAGCTAAAACTACGGCACCGATATTCAGAAACTGACCACCTCTAACCACCAGTACAATTTCAGAAAAATGATTTTTATGTCCAAATTTGGGGGCGCTACCCCCAGAAACTTTGAAAAAACGTGAAAAAATGTATTTTTCGATAACGGTTCCGACAATTTTGATTTAAAAAATTCTAAAATATAGTCCATTTAAATGCAAATCTAACAATATAATCTGTTTTCCCGGGAAAAATCTAGTTCCTGGGGAAAAAAGTTTTAAACGAGGACGGAGTGAGGGCCGTGTTCGATTCCCCGCAGAGGAGAAGTTATTTTTATGAAACATTTTAATAAAATGTTTAATAATAATTAAATGTAACAACGAAAACTAATAAATGAAAAACCTGGGCCAAGTAATTATGAACTCATATATGAGATAGTTTCTCTGAGTTGTCTCGGACCGATATTTTTTTAATGTTTAGGGGTTCATTAATTTTTTGATAAGGGGAGGGTTGGAAATTATATGGTTGGGGTGGTCATATATTAAAGACTTAATACATATTAACGTAAAACTTAATTCAATTATTACTGACCTATTCATATGAACACCCCGGAATTTTTGAAAGATTATTTATTTATTTTTTTTTAAAAAAAGGGAGGGGGAATTAAATAAATTAGACATTAATAGGTAGGTCTGTAGGTCAAAACATCATTAAAGTACGTGATTGAACGCGAGGAAGTAATTTGCCACACTAATTAATAGACTATTTTTTTTTAAATGAACGAAATGATACGGCCAAGATTAACTTGCGTAGGTCAAACGGACTGAGGTTGGGCGAGGACTTGATCTAAAGAAACGCTAAACTAGTTCCATAGGCTCGAGGAATATTGCGTAAACGCATAAAGCCCTCAAGTTTGCGACGCAAGAATCGAAAAATATTAACCAAACTGTGCAGATCGCTTTCATCATTTCCAATCCGATCGGATCCAATTAGATTAATCACTGGATCAGAAAAATAAAACTGAACTCTCCCAATCTCACAACCTTTTGTACTGCCAACAAATAGAAATATACCTTTTTACTTTTTTTGTTTTCATTCCGTTATTTATTTTTTTTTTTTTTTAATAATAAATTCATAACGTTACTCGAATGTGTTCATATTTCTTCTCCTTCCATCATCTCACTCTTAGAAGAAAGTTACACAACTACCAACCCAATATATATAGGATTTGGTTCACGTATTTAACCTCTGATCTAAACTAAGCTTTATTTATTTTTTTTCTTTTTTCCTTCTTCAGAACAGTTGGCAATACTTAATCATATTTCATAGATGGAATAAAAAAGAATAATTCATTGTGTATATTTTATAATTCCAAGTGAACTTTATGTCATATTAATTGCAATATTTTATTTATTTTGTTCTATTTCATACATTTCATAATATAGTGTGTAATTTTATTTGTTCTGATTTATTCATTTGTACTTAACCAAAGATAACGAATTATTATTTGTTGCTTATTGTTTCTTTATAATATATATTATTTTCAAATGTTATACGATTATATTTACAGTTATATATATATATTCCAGTTTTGTTATGTTCTTTCTATAAAGAATTTAATCTCATTAACGTGAGCTGGTAATTAACCAATTTATTTATTAATATTTGGAAAATAAGAAAAATGTTATTAATATTAATGCCCCCCCCCCCCCCCCCCCCCCCGGCTTCTCCCTTCTCCCGTTTGGACCAAAGCTAACATGGTTCAACGATGCTACTTATTTGAGCGAGGTTATGGCAACTAGAAGCAGTTCATCATATTTAGCAGTAAATTTATTGAATTTCTAATTTATACTGTATAATACGCAGGCTATATTTTGGCCTAAAATTTGAGGATAATTAAAAAATATTCGAGTATAATACACACCTATCTTTTCCGTCAAATTTTAGAGAAAAAGAAATCACTAAAAATTCGTGTATAATACGCACCTAGTTAAAATAAATTAACCCTATGACTGCGGCATAGAAAAGTGAAAAAAGGGCGTCATACCAGTTTGAAGAATCAAGTTTAAAGTGCCCCGGTCGAAAAATCTAAACATGTCAAATAATAACCATTTTTTCCAATTCGTAAATACACAAGTAATGCTTGCTTGTGCACAAGCAAGTGTGAGTACACTCGGCTAGCTAACAAGCTAGCTCGCTCAAAAGCTGGCGAGTGGCTTGTAAAGTCGCCGGCAGATAAACTTTTTCCAGAGCTTTTTTAGTAGCAGCTAATGGAGCGAGTGCATCGAGTGTAATGGGCTAGTTTACAAGCTGCTTGTAAAAAAGCCGGCTTGTAGCTTGTAAACTCGCCCCGTGTATACCTACTTTAGGCTGACACCTGACACACCAGCTACTTGGCTACTGCGACTGGAAAGTTTCCTGTGCCTAGCAACTAGCGCACTCGTCGGCTTATAGCTTGTAAACTCGCCCCGTGTGCTTGAGCCTTTAAAGACTTATTTTCGTTTTTTTTAAAAAACTAAAAAACTAAAACAGAAGTATCTCATCTTTAGCAATCGTTGAAGCGAAGACGGCATTCGGCTTTTTATAAAACATATTGTACATAAACACGCGAGTTAAACTCCCAAAATAAAAGGGTGTACCGTAATAAATAGTTACCGTATAATAATAAATAGTTATAATACCATAAACGACACAATAAACCCTCACACCACTGAACAAGGTAAAAGATAATGATTAGGCAGGTGTAGAAACCAAACAAACTCAACTACACCCTAAAACACATAAACTTCCCATTCCGGTCTGGGTATTTAGTAAAACAACGTGCTAAGGGTGGCACCCCTGGTCACACTCGGCTGAACATCTGACCTACCGTGTAAACGACGTTTACATACCTTAATTATTTATTTTAGTCTTTTTTTATATATAAGTAACAAAAAAAATAAATGTAGTCAATTACGCAGTGTAGTAACGCAGTAAACACAGTGCGTAGTAAAACTAGGATTAAACATCAAAGGGGATAATTGGGTGTGAATCATTTTGTGTCTTTTGACGTAAAACAAGGGTCGAGGTGTTAACAAGAAGTCCATGTGAATTATTAGAGAAAAAAAATCCGTGTGGTGTCGCGGGACACTCGGTAGGAACGAAGTTCCTTACATTTTTCATTAAATATAAATTATAAAATCACACTGCTAAGTACGTATACATTGCTAACTACTTATACATGGCGGAGTTAGAAAAGAGACAAAATTAAAAGTAACCAACTGTTTGTACCTAGCAGAGTTAAGGTAAATTAAAAGAAAATCATTATTTGTATATCATTAAAGCAAGCGTCTTACTATAAATGTATATTGAATATAAGAAAAAATTTGATCATTATGAGTTTATAGTGAAAGAGTATGTTTGTTAAAGGATGTTGGATTGAAATAGGACTGTTTTCTACCTACCCGGCCAATTAATTTAAAATATTACAAAATATATCTCTTCCCCACTCTAAAGCTTCTGCTTGTATCCGGTTGAAATTTTACGTGCCTGTTTGAATTGTACTTTAGACAATGTGTAAGAAGTTTTATTAAAATCGTTATACGTTAGAACGGAAGATATCGGTAACAACGTTGTTTTCTTTATTTTAAACGTTTGGGTCCACTTTAATAAATTTAGCGAAATTTATCACTTCATAACAGGGTCGGTGTTCGTTTTAATAAAAAAAAAAAAATATATATATAGGTATTTAAAAAAGTTGTTTGTCTCATTAAATAGATGAAGTTAGAATTTTTTCTTGGATTAAGTACGCAGTATTATAATAATATACCTAATATATTGAAATAAGCGTCAGCACAGATCAATTTTACTTTTAACAAGACCGTGATTATATTTTCTATATTTACAAAACCAAGTGACATTTTGACATATAACAAAAATAAGCAAAACAAGTCAACAAGTAACAATAACATTTCTTCCCGTCTTTTTCAAGCTTACGTTTATGCAAGCGTTGCGCGTGAACGCTTGGGCGGATAACGTTTTCCAACGAACTCAGCCTGGGCATTGGTAAAATGAACATGTGTACCAAATTTCAACTAACTCGGTGATCTTTTACTCAAGTTATCGTCATCGGTAGATTTCGTGACGGTGATTTTGTGACGGTTATTTTGAGGCGGTTATTTTGTGACAGTGAAGTAGTCAATTTTATAATACTATTTTATTAACTAAATGTCCAACCCTTGGTCCAGCTTCAATTCCTTTTTTTGAGGGATGATTTATTATGAGGGTGGATTATTAATTATTACACATAAGCTAAGTGCTAATTCTCATATTTGTATTGGGTACTTTCGTAGATACAGATGCGTTATCAACAGACAGACAGTCAAACAGACAGAATGAAAGACAAAAAGACAGACTAAAAGATAAACAGACAGACAGTCAGAAAAAAAGACAAACTGACTGACTGAAAGACAAACAGACAGACAGTCAAACAAAAAAGACAAACTGACTGACTGAAAGACAAACAGACAGACAGTCAGACAAAAAATACCAACTGAATGACTGAAAGACAAACAGACAACAGACAGTCAAACAGAAAGACAAACTGACTGACTGAAAGACAAACAGACAGACAGTCAGACAAACAGGCAGACAGTCAGACAAAAAAGACCAAATGACTGACCGAAAGACAAACAGACAGACAGTCAGACAAGAATGACCAACTGACTGACTGAAAGACAAACAGACAGACAGTCAGACAAAAAATACCAACTGAATGACTGAAAGACAAACAGACAACAGACAGTCAAACAGAAAGACAAACTGACTGACTGAAAGACAAACAGACAGACAGTCAGACAAACAGACAGACAGTCAGACAAAAAAGACCAAATGACTGACCGAAAGACAAACAGACAGACAGTCAGACAAGAATGACCAACTGACTGACTGAAAGACAAACAGACAGACATTCACACAGAAAGACAAACTGACTGACCGAAAGACAAACAGACAGACAGTCAGACAAGAATGACCAACTGACTGACCGAAAGACAAACAGACAGAAAGACAAACTGACTGACTGAAAGTCAAACAGACAGACATTCACACAGAAAGACAAACTGACTGACTGAAAGACAAACAGACAGACAGTCAGACAGAAAGACAAACAGACAGACTGAAATTCAAACTGACAGACAAAGGCATGAAATTATAAGGTTTTGCCAACAGACCCTAAAAAGATTCTTGAGTAAGCATTAGCACCCTTGAAAGTAGGGTTTTTTCAATATGACGGCAAACCTACAGAAAATATTACTACTCTTGACTATTACTGCAAGCTACAGCTAAACAAAGAAACGTAGGGAAGTAGGTTGATTTATTAATAAGACGTGGCGAAGCGTGGCAGGGTCTGGGGGGGGGGAGGAAGGGGGGTTGACTCACAAACAAGCGATGTAAAGTAAATTTCAATGTGAATGAACACAGTTATATTTGCATAAATAGCGTCGATTTACAGCGTAATTTTCCTTACAGTACAACGCCTTTTTCTTTTTAGTTTAATCGTCTTAAATGGTTTTGTTCTCTTTTTTCACTTAGATATTATTATTGTTTTGTTTTTTTATCTAACTTCTGTTTTACAAACATCTTTATAGGAAAGCAAAGGGAGTTGAGGCAACAAACAAGAAAATTAAAAAAACAAAACAAATAAACAAAAAACACAAAAAGGAAATAAAGAGACTGGAACATTACAATTTATAATAAAAGTGCTGTGGGATTAAGCGAACCTCAACTAGGGTCTTTCTTTATGGGTTCATTCTCTTAATCCTGATAAATTCACTTGTATAAACAACTCATAAAAGCAATTTACTTATTTTTAAGGTCCTTAGACAAAACCGAGGGCGTTTGTCTGTCTGTCTGTCTGTTCAGACAGACAGACAGACAGCGTTAACGACATCCAGACAGTTTGGATGTCGTTAATGCAGTCGACGAAGAGTTAAACAATGATAAATTATCAACAATACGAATCTTATCAAATCACTAATTTTACTTTGTTAATTTAGACCAATTCAGAAGTACTACGATTACTACGTTTTGTAAAAGTGATTTCACATTGTTTTACAGATATTTCAAAACCCATGGAAACAGTGATTTCACAGTGATTTTACAGCCCATGGGAACAGTGATTTTACAACCCATGGGAACAGTGATTTTACAACCCACGGAAACAGTGATTTCACAGTGATTTTACAAACCATGGAAACAGTGATTCCACAACCCATGGAAACAGTGATTTCACAGTGATATTACAACCCACGGAAACAGTGATTTTACAAACCATGGGAACAGTGATTTTACAACACATTGAAACAGTGATTTTACAACCCACGGAAACAGTGATTTCACAGTGATATTACAACCCACGGAAACAGTGATTTTACAAACCATGGGAACAGTGATTTTACAACACATTGAAACAGTGATTTTACAACCCATGGAAACAGTGATTTCACAGTGATATTACAACCCACGGAAACAGTGATTTTACAAACCATGGAAACAGTGATTCCACAACCCATGGAAACAGTGATTACACAGTGATATTACAACCCACGGAAACAGTGATTTTACAAACCATGGGAACAGTGATTTTACAACACATTGAAACAGTGATTTTACAACACATTGAAACAGTGATTTTACAACCCACGGAAACAGTGATTTCACAGTGATATTACAACCCACGGAAACAGTGATTTTACAAACCATGGAAACAGTGATTCCACAACCCATGGAAACAGTGATTTTACAACCCACGGAAACAGTGATTTCACAGTGATATTACAACCCACGGAAACAGTGATTTTACAAACCATGGGAACAGTGATTTTACAACACATTGAAACAGTGATTTTACAACCCACGGAAACAGTGATTTCACAGTGATATTACAACCCACGGAAACAGTGATTTTACAAACCATGGGAACAGTGATTTTACAACACATTGAAACAGTGATTTTACAGTGATTTTACAAACCATGGAAGCAGTAATTTCACAGTGATTTTACAAACCATGGAAACAGTGATTCCACAACCCATGGAAGCAGTGATTTCACAGTGATTTTACAACCCATGTAAACAGTGGATTTCACATTGTTTTACAGAGATTTCAAAACCCATGGAAACAGTGATTTTGAGACATGCTCAGTAAATATGGTGAGCAGAGATATGATAACCTGACTTAACTATAACTTCTCTGGGAGTTTATAGTTTTCAAAATTGTTTTGAAAATTCCTCATGGAAACACTTTGGTTAGATACCAAAACAGGTTTTAAAACGGTTTGGAAAGATGGAAACTAAGTAAATGTATCATCTTAAAAAATGTCAATAATATTATTTTTGTCGTGTTATGTGTTTGTGTTATCAAGTATTGCCAACACGTTTCTACACCGGAATTCTACAATTCTATAACCGGAATGAATTGTAATGAAATGAAAAGTTAGGAGGTAAATATCAAGCGACAGACTAAAAAAAAAAGCTATTCTTAAAATCACTTTAAATTCACTAACAAGTTTACAAGAATTATTTTGAATTATCTGAACTCAAGTTTTGATTAATTTTGGGAACTAAACAAAAATAATAATAAACAGTAAATACTGGTACCCGATACTCTCTCCGTCCCTGTTTAAAGCTATTCTCTCAGGAACTAGATTTTTCCCGGGAAAACGGCTTATATTGATAGATTCGTTTTTATATAGACTACATTTTAGATTTTTTTTTTTTTTTTAAATATTCGGAACTGTTTTTCGAGTAATACCTTTTTTGTACTTCTTTAGATTGTTACTTCCCTTATAAAAAACAGAAAGGAGTAACAATCTAAATATGGTGTACGGAATGTTCTTCTTTAGACTGTTACTCCCCTTATCAACAGAAGTGTGATATTCCTTTGTCCCAAAGTACATTGGACTAAACATACCCTTTACTTTATAGTTATTCACTCAAAGCCATTCATGCTATAAAACAACAAAGAGGAGTAACAATCTGAAGAAGGTGCATGGAATGTTCTTCTTTAGATTGTTACTCCCCTTATCAAAACAGAAGTGTGATGACTAGAGTGTGGACTAAACATCGCTTTGTCTTAATAGATATTTAGTCAAAGTCATTTATTGTCTGAAACAACATAGGGGAGTAACAATCTGAAGAAGTACCTAATTTTTTTTACGTTTTGTAGTAAAAAGGGGTAGGCTATAGAGAGATTAAAGAGGGCTTACCTGATGTGGTGATCGGAGATGATTGATGATGTCCCAGGCTGGGTTGCTGGTTGATGAAGTTAGATCCGGTATCACCACACAAAAACTGTCTTGAACTTTCAAAGTTGAATGGAATTTGACGTGGTTCATAGTTTATAATGATGCTAACTTTTTTTTTAAATGGAAAAAACTAAAAGAGGAAGAGGTACCTACCTGTGCGGGCAAGGTGAGAGGCGGAAGCTTATTTTAAGGAAGGTTATTTATTGGAGGCGAGAGAAAAGCACCGCCACTGAAGAGGCGGGAAATTAAAATCCAAAAACTTAACAGGTTTTTCTTCAGAGGTTTTGAGGGGTAGCACCTCCAAAACACATGGATTTGGAGCTAACAAAACATTTCTTCTCGGGTTATGATTTTTCTGAACATGTATGCCAAATTTCTTTAAAATCGGCCCAGTAGTTTAGGCTCCACGCGTCTGCGCTAAAACAGACATTTAAAGAAAAAACAACACTTTTTTGGGCTCAAGGGACTTCAAAATGTGTAAATCCATCAAAATTTCAAGATACATTTTTGACGCCATCACAATACTATCTCTTCATATGAAAAAGTAAATATATTGGTTGTGGGCGAAGTCTCACGTAAAAATGGTTTCGTTGGCAATGAGAACATGAAATTAGTTAATATAAGGGGGGGGGGGGGGGGGGGGTTAACAAGTGTAAACCCACAAGAATTGTCCACCATGTTGGATTTGAACAGCTGATCATTTTGAGTTCGCTATATTTGTCCTGTGTGCGCGTCAAAACGATCTTTAATACTGGAAAGATTCATGTTTTTATCTCTTTTGATTTAAAAGATATTGGAACTGTTCGGTTCTAGTGACAAACAGACAGTCACAGGAACGAAACAATAAGGGTTTATTTTTTTTTCGGTTTTACCAACGAAACCTTAAAATCATGACCGCTGGACTCAAAATAATGCAAAAATGATCATTAAACCCGACAGTTCAGAAGATTCTTAGCTCATTGTAAAACATTAAGTCATTTTCATATGACTTCTTTTTGGATTTCTTCCCCCAAAATGCTTGTCATAGTCCATAGTCATATGACTTCTTTTCGGATTTCTTCCCCAAAATGTTAGTCATAGTCCATAGTCATATGACTTCTTTTCGGATTTCTTCCCCAAAATGTTTGTCATAGTCCATAATCATATGACTTCTTTTCGGATTTCTTCCCCAAAATGTTAGTCATAGTCCATAGTCATATGACTTCTTTTCGGATTTCTTCCCCAAAATGTTAGTCATAGTCCATAATCATATGACTTCTTTTCGGATTTCTTCCCCAAAATGTTTGTCATAGTCCATAGTCATATGACTTCTTTTAGGATATCTTCCCCCAAATGTTTGTCATAGTCCATAGTCATATGACTTCTTTTTGGATATCTTCCCCCAAATGTTTGTCATAGTCCATAGTCATATGACTTCTTTTTGGATATCTTCCCCCAAATGTTTGTCATAGTCCATAGTCATATGACTTCTTTTTGGATATCTTCCCCCAAATGTTTGTCATAGTCCATAGTCATATGACTTCTTTTTGGATTTCTTCCCCCAAATGTTTGTCATAGTCCATTGTCATATGACTTCTTTGTTCTTGATTTCTTCCCTATTATTATTGTAATCAAGGAAAAGAGTTAAAATAAAATAAAAATACAATTTTTTTTTCGGTTTGGTAAATTTTTTGTTTTAATATTTCAGCAGATTCATAGTATTATTTTTTTGCATTTTTTTTTTTTTTTTTTTTTTTTCAAAAGTAAAAAATAAAAAAAATAACCTGTTTTTTATATTACCTTTTTTTTAAATAACAACGTTTGATTAGATATAGAATAAAAAATAAAGCAACAAAAATATCCTTTTTTATAAAAAAAATAAAAATAAAATAACGCTGTTTTACAATTATCGTAAGAACAAAAAAGAAAAATAATAATAAAACAAAATAAAAATTTCAATACAGAATAAAATAGTAATAATATTTAAAAAAAAAAAAAAACACAAATAACATTGTTTGTTTTTTTTTTAAATGAAATTAAGAATTACAAAAATTAAAGAAAAAAATCACATTACACTTTTTATAATAATAAGAAATCAAACATGAATTTTAGAATTAATTAAAAAATACAAATGTATATATAAATATATGTTAAAAATATATTAAATAAATAAAAATAAATGACTGATGTGTGCTGAAAATTAAATTAAATTAAACAATACTAACAAATTTCCCTTCTAATTTTGATACAAATTATATATATATATATATATATATATATATAATATTTGGTTGTTGACATACGGTTTGAAAATTCTACAATTTATATAATTCAAAAGTTTAAAATTCACACATCAAATCACTTAAAAAATATTTTTATATATTATAAAAAGGCACGATTTTTTAAAATTTATTTATTTAATATTTATTAGCAAAAATAAGAAGACAATAAATTTGAATAAATTATTTATAAAAATAAAATGATTAAATTAAAATAAAATGAATTCTATTATAGGCACAGTGGATTTTTTTAAATATATTGAATTAAATATAACTAGAAATTATATGAAAAATAATAATAAATTAAAAACACGTAAGCAAGCCTCTTACTAGTTATAATTTATTTTACAATTTTTTTTTTTAAATTCTTTTTCAGAAAAATTTTTATTAAATTATTTCTAGTAAAAAAATTATAATTCTGAAAGTTAGGTTGAAAATTCAATAACGAGATACAGAGATTAAATGTTTTATTTTATCTGAATCTAAGAGCTTAACAGAAAAAAATGAAACTAAGGGTTCAAATAAATACAGGGAACCTAAGGCTTCAACTGCATACAGGAAAACCTAAGGCTTCAACTGAATACAGGAAAACCTAAGGCTTCAACTGAATACAGGAAAACCTAAGGCTTCAACTGCATACAGAAAAACCTAAGGCTTCAACAGAATACAGGAAAACCTAAGGCTTCAACTGAATACAGGAAAACCTAAGGCTTCAACTGCATATAGGAAAACCTAAGGCTTCAACTGAATACAGGAATGCCTAAGGCTTCAACTGAATACAGGAAAACCTAAGGCTTCAACTGAATACAGGAAACCAAAGGCTTCAACTGAATACAGGAAAACCTAAGGCTTCAACTGCATATAGGAAAACCTAAGGCTTCAACTGAATACAGGAATGCCTAAGGCTTCAACTGAATACAGGAAAACCTAAGGCTTCAACTGAATACAGGAAACCTAAGGATTTAACTGAATACAGGAAACCTTAAGCTTTGACTAAATACAGAAAACCTAAGGCTTCAACTGAATACAGAAAACCTTAACTGACCGAATTAGCTCTTTCTGCTTTATTCAAAAGTGTAATAAAATAATAATTATTACAGCTGTTTAATTTTATTTGAATAGAACTAAATATTTTCAGATATAATTAGAGAAAAACTATATTTAAAACAAATAATTTAATCTCGACAAGTAAAATATTTAATTTTCAACCGAACCTTGCATATTATTTGATCGTCCGAAATCGAGAAAAAATTTGTTGAATTTAATGATTAAGTAGGTTTAAGTAGCGATAAAATTCCGATACATTTTATTTTTTTTTAATTTTAAGACAAAAAAATTACCAATTTAAAATGACCAAGACAATCATCAGCTATGATATAATTTTACTTTTTTCCAATATTTATTTATACGCAGATCGGATTTTAATTCTTATAAAACAGCAATGAAAAAGAAAAATGATTTCCTGATCAAAATTATACGTTAGTTATTTTTTTTAATCAAAATCAGTAATTAGATATTAGCTCACTGATAACAACTTTTTTTTTTAATATTTTCTTTTCTTATGAAATATAATTTTTTTTTCTGATATTGTATTAATTTTTTTTTTTTTTCACAAAACAAAAATTTGATTATAGAAACTTTTGTTTAAAAAAAAAGGAAAATTATACACATGATTTAATTATTTATTTAAATTAATCATTAAATTTGATTTCAATTATTATAATGTAAGTTTCACAAAAAAAAAAGAAGAGAATTTACAAAACAACAAAATATAATATCCCTGAACAAAATAAACAACTGTTAAAAACATAATAAAAAAAAGAAGAAATAACCGCAAATTTCTTTAAAAAAAAAAACAAAATAAAATTTTAAAAAAATTATATCCAGCTATTTCAACTTTTTTTTAAAAAATCTAAAGAAAAAAAAAAACTGACATTTCTTTTTTATTATTATTGATAAACGCAATCTATAATATTATTTATTTACAATTTATTTATTTTCTACTTTCTTTTTATTTATTATTTAACTATTTACAAGCTATAAAAAAGAAACACACACATATATATATATATATATATATATATATATATATATATATATATATATGCATATATAGTTTCCGGTTCTTAATATTATTTAAAGCGATCCTTATAATTAAAAAAAAAAGTATAAAAAAGTGTTTTAAAAATAGAAATGTTCGAAAATTAGATTACAGATAAAAATAAAACCATCAATTTGAGATTCAGGGACACTATTGGTATATAACAAAATCATTATACACACACAAACATATATATATATATATATATATATATATATATATATATATATATATATATATATATATATATATATATATATATATATATTACATATACACAATTTTATTTTCATTCCTTCTCCAATTAAGAAAGTATAAGAAAATCCCTACAAAAATGTTACATAAAAAAAGTAAAATAAAATAAAACAACACTTACAATTGGTAACCCGAAAAATTAGCATTTTTTTAACTAACCAAAAAAAAAAGGTGCCAGAAATAACTAGAAAACAAAATAATGGGCACTGGATCGTAATTTACATATAATAAACTTTGCGAATAATTTCTTATAAATTAAAAAAAAAAAACGAAATGAGGTTAGTTTGAAAATTTAAAATTTTTTCAACCTCTTGTTCTAAATTTATATTTTATTTTTCTCTAAAAAATAAAATATGGTTAAATTTACCACCACCTTTTTTTATTAAAAAAAAATGATTTAAATTTTCAATTTTAATTTATTATTACATAATTTTAAATATTCACTGTGAATATTAACAGCAGACCAGATTCAGGTCAAATTGTAATAAATTTTAATTACAGTTTGTATTTTATTATAATGGATCTTTAGCGTTGTTTGTATATTTTATCGAACAATTTTCTTGATAGCAAAGTAAAACTGAATGAGTTGTGACAAAAATAACTAGTCCCAAATATATCTTCAATATATAAAGACACTCTATACAAAGGATCTCGCCAAAACCGAAACTAAACCGTGCTATCAATATGCCCCCGTGTAGGGGGCGGTGAGAGAAGAAATAACGAGCCCAAGATTGATAGGGGTTGTTAAGGTGTATGCTTGAATGGGCCAGGTAGTCAGCATAATAGGACACTTGTTTGTCCATAATCCGGCTCAAAGGACCATATATTGTTTAAAGCCACATGCATACTAGTTTTAATCGGTAAAATTAAATTGTTAAAATATTTAAACACGGCTAAATAAGGTCTATTTAATATATGACATATTTTCTGAACCGTCCTTATCGAAAATAACATTTTTTTCCCCTCGATTTTCTATCCAAAATAAAAACCACCACAAGACTAAATTAACCAGGAATCATTTACAAGTTAAAATATCGCCAATTATAATAAAAAATAATATTATACTAAATGAAGTTAACAAACCCTATGAGTCATATATTTTTTTGATAAGAAATAGATAATCCGGTACCCTTTTTTCCAAATTGTTAAATATCTTTATTAGATATATACGTAAACAAATTATATGGCAACAAATACAAGAAGAAAAAAAAAAAAAAAAATTCCCAAAAGGACATCAGTCTACGATATTGACAATCAAAACAAATAACCGTCTTATAATTACTTTTTAAGCATTACACATTTATATAATGTCACTAAGAAAACCATATCTATTATAAAATAATTATAATTATATATATATATATATATATATATATATATATATATATATATATATATATATATATATATATATATATATTAGTAATTTACATATCATACATATTATATAATACTCGTATGTAATCCAATATGATAAAAAATATAAATATACACTAAAAAAAAAAAAGATTAGGCGAGGTAAACAATTATTTATATATATATATATTATTATTATTTAGGTATACTGTAGTAACTAATTAATTATTAAAAAATAGAAAAATAGCAATAATAATAATAAAAAACCCCCATTATTTATTTTTTTAATATATAAATTTATTATTTTATACTTTCTTATACGATATACATACATATACATAATATGTTTACTTAAATTAAAAGAAATAAATGGACTATAAACCCTTAATAATATTACTTCCTGTACACTATATACAAGTAAATTTAAATAATAATAATATTTATATAAAATAAAACGTAAAATTTCATTTTACGTTTAACTTCAAAAAAAAATATATGTATATATATAAGCGTTAAAAAAGTCAAACGCTATTTTGTTTCATGTATCAAACTAAAAATTAAAAAAAAAAATTCTTCCCTAAAAAAAAAAAATATATATATATAAAATATATTTTTACATTATTATTATTATAATGTAAATCAAATCAATTTTTTGTTACCACTATAATAACTTTTAAGTCTATTACCTGTGTAGACTCGTGGAAAATTAAACAAAAGAAACTACAATATTTGGTACATAATCTAAACAAATTATTCGCTAAATACTAATTTAAATAAAATTAACATTACCTCTAAAATGGGGACTATACCCTTAAAAAAAACTTTACCGACAACATTAATTATTATATTTATTTTTTTTAATTTAATTAGTTTAAGTTGCTATTAAACTACAAGCCAGGCTTAATTAGGTAGAATTACAATGGTTTAGTGGTTCCTGGCGCATGGACATGAGCAATGAAGCAAGGAAAAATAAATTCACAACAATAAATATTAAGGACTGCGTTAAAATTGTCCTGATCATAATTATTTTTTCCTGATTTTTAATTTCAGCTTGTTTTTGATTCCATCAGAAAAAAAATATCTGATATTTCTGTTTTTGAAGTCATGTTCTCATTCTAGTTTTTTCCTTAAAATTTTCTCTGATTTTTGTTTTACTAATTAAAAAAAAAATAGTTTGGCAAAAATAATGTTTTTATCATATTTTGTTGTTTGATCTAGATGTTTGTAACCAATTACATTTATCCGTTATTAAATAAACAAAATTTATTTAAGGACTAAAATATTTTAATTATTTTTTTTTTTAAAGGGAAGAAATGTTCTTTTATCACAATTAAAACACGAAACAATTTTGAAAATTGATTTATAAAAAAAAAATTTAGACCTAATTAAAAAAAAAAATTATATTTATTAATTTTAATAACTAAAAATAAAAAGGTATTAAATAATATGAAATAAAAAATAAAATAAAAATGAGCAATACTTTGGTATGGATCTATATTTTAAAAATATATAATATATTACAAATTATTTAATTATATAAGAGATGACATAAATTATATTCATTTTAGAGCAAGGCGTTACATAAAAAAAAAATTAACAATATAGATTAAAAAATAAAGTAATACATAAACAAATAATTATATATATAATTATTTATATAAATAATAAATAAAAAAAATTATATAAAAGTTAAATAGAAGATATGAATTTAAAATTTAGAGGTAAAATATTTTTTATTTTTTTTTACAGTAAAGGACGAATTTAAAAATGAATAAATTATAGGACCTAAATAATAAAATAAAATTGAATTTATTGTTTTACGTGAAATAGTTTAGTAAAAACTTTAAATTAGGAAAAAATTAATTGAATCATTATAGGACTTTAATATTAAGAATCAGCAGAATATAGGACAACAATTAAAATTGTGTGAATATAGGTCGAAGAACGTCATTAATATAAAATAAAAATTAGGGCACCAAATGTATTTAAATAAAAGAAAATATATTGGAAATTACTAATGAACAATAATATATTGAACGTACATAAAATTGTATTTAAGAATTAACTAAATATAGGAGACAGTAATTATGAAAAACAAATATATCGTAAACCCACAAAATCATATTTATATATGATAGACTAAATTATAAATATAATTGTAATTTATAAATAGACTAAAAAAATAATATATCGCTAATACAGGACTGTAATTAAGAATCCAATTTTGTATTTAGATTAGACTAATTTATAGGTCAATTTTAATTACTCTAAGCGTAAGATTTAATTAATTAATATTAACAATGTACTAGATGTAGGCCGATTTGTAATTAAGAACTTATTTGAATGTAGGTTTTAATGTCATTATATTTTTAAATAGAAATATATATTATATTAATTCTTCTAATTTTAAATGGACAAATGAAAATTCCTTTTTTTTTTTTAAAAAAAACAAACTTTTTTTAAGTAAATGGAAAACTTTAAGGGACAAGTTTCATCAAAAGCAACGAATTAAAGGATCATTTTAAATAAAGAAAACGTTTTAGAGGAGACTTGCAAATGATTATAACATTTAGAGGAGTATTGCAAATAAAGAAAAACTTTTAGAGGAGGACATGGAAATAAATAAAAAGTTTTAGAGGAAACTTGGAAATAAAAAGTTTTAGAGGAAACTTGGAAATAAAAAGTTTTAGAGGAAACTTGGAAATAAAGAAATAGTTTTAGAGGAGACTTGCAAATGATTATTACATTTAGAGGACTATAGAGCAAATAAAGAAATCGTTTTAAGGGGAATTGGAAATAAAGAATATCTTTTAGAGGAGACTTGGAAATAAATAAATCGTTTTAGAGGAGACTTGGAAATTAAGAAATAGTTTTAGTGGGGACTTGCAAATGATTATTAAATATAGAGGACTATAGCAAATAAAGAAATCGTTTTAGAGGAGACTTGGAAATAAAGAAAATCTTTTAGAGGAGACTTGGAAATAAAGAAATTGTTTTAGAGGACCCTAGCAAATAATAAAAGACTTTTTGGATACTGACATTAGAAGTAATGATACTTGTAAAAAGCGGTGAGCATAAAAAATAGAAAAACTATAAAATTAAAAAATGTACTTATTTATTGTAATATAAAAAATTCTTAAAATAGAGGTACACTGTTTTAAGATTTTTTTTTTTTTTTTTATTAAATTTTTTCTTCTTTTAATTTTTAGAGGTACAAAATCAGTGAACATAAAATTAATTAAAGGTACATGTGAATCCCTTCCAAAATAACTGAACCAATCAAAAAACTGAATAAAACTTAACAAATGGTTATGTAAACTCTGCAACATTATGTTATTTATGTTTGAATTAGATGAAACTAACTTACTGATTAAGTTACTACTGATTAAGATTAATTAGTTTGAAATAAATCTTAATCAGTTTGTTGTACTTAATCAACAATATTTATAACTGTTATTGAATGTTAATTTTTAATACATAGTTGTATTAAATTTTGTATAAGTTTACATATTAAGTTTTATCCAAATTCGAGAAGTTTTACATTTAAAAAAAAAATAAATGACTAACTTAAAAGTAATGCTCATTATTGTTTGTTTTTATTCTATATTCTTTTTTTTAATAATTATTATTTATTTTTTTAAATATATCTATATAAAAAAAGTAATATAAAATATTTTAACAGAAAAAAAATGTAAAAATAAAGCCAATTAAAAATTAAACTAATATCCACTAGAATGAAAAAAAAAAAATTATTTAGACTTTTTTTTAATGTATAAATTATTAATATATTTATTTAAAGTTTTATCTGAACACAATCAATTTGCAAAATATATAATGTAAAAAAAAAAAAAAATAATAATATAATAATAAGAACAAATAATTATAAATTGAGGTAGATAAAGAAGTTAAAGCGACAACCATCTAAATGGTTCCCAAGAAATCCCACCTTCCAAATAAACAAAAATTAACTATTTTACTCAAAAAAATATAGATTTTAATTATTTTTAATTATTTAAAAAATAAAATAAATATAATAATAAAGGAAGATCGTACTTATTTAAATAACTGAATTTAAACCAAAAACCGACCAGTTTTTTTTTTTATTTTTAAAAAATCACAATAAATAAATAAAGAATATTTTTTTGAAATTATACAAAAACAAAATGTGCAACTATCTAGGAAATGATTTAGGAACCATATTAAAGTATTAACTTATTTATTTATTAATTTAAAAAAAAGCATATTCCGAGTAAAATTTCGTGGATATTTTATATTCAGAAGGTATAAAATTTAAAATTTAGAAATTAACTAGCTAGTATAATTTTATCTAACTAGTACAAAGTTAATTGCTTCTTGATCAACTTAGCCCAAACTTATACATAATGAAAAACTAAAGTTCCAATATTTATAATTGTAACATTAGCCAAAAAAAAAAAATTGCATAAAAATATTCACAGTTTTTTTTTTTTTATTAATTTTTATTTTATAAATAATATTACATGTTTGGAGTTTAATATTGGAGTATAACAATTATGTTTTTTTTCTGGCCAAATATAATAGAAACAATTAACTAATAAAAATATAAAAAATAGTGATCTCAAATCCCATTATAAACAATTTACTATGTTGTATTTTATTTCCTTGTTTATTTTTTAAACAAAACTGATCAATTTTTTACAATCTTTTTTTGATATTTAAATTCAAAAACAAAAAAACTTTTGAATCTTATATTATGTACATTATAAGTAAAATAATCATAAATTACAAATGTTTATATATATATATATATATATATATATATATATATATATATATATATAAAATATTTTTTAGTCATCTCTTGTTTTTTTTTTAAATAACAATAAGGAAATTGTTAAATTATATTTATTAATTTTTTTTACAATTATTTTTTTTTTATGAATTATTTTACAAAATACACAAATTTTTATTGTTTATACACAACTAAGGAAAAATACACGCTAGTAAAGAAAAACAAAAACAATTATTACATACATATTTATATATAGAACAGAAACAACGCTTTTCTTCACTACAATATATATATATATATATATATATATATGAAGAGAAGGAAAGCAGCCTTTTATGGTGTTTAGAGAAGGAGGGAGGTATATATATATATTTTTTTTAAACTTATATAAAAAAAATAATAGAAAAATATTTTTATAAAAAATAATAATTACATACCACAAAAAAAAATTAAGAAACAGCGAAAAAAAATTATTATTCGAACAAATATACAAAAAATTACAAAAAGAAATATATTTCGCTATAGAGAAAAAAAAAAAGGAAAATAATATTTAAACCTTTATTTTTATTTATTTTAATATACAAACTAAGGAAAACCAAAAAAAAAATTAAGTTAAACCCTTTGAAACGAAAAAACTAAAATAAAACGAGATACTTTAATAATTAAACGTAAAAAAAATTATCATCAACATGATATATATATACATATATATCTTGTTATCATTATAAAGATTTCGTGTAAGAAAAAAAGAATCAAATTTAAATACGAAACGAAAAATATTTTTTTTTTTCTTTTTAAATTATTATATATAAAGACTAAATTGATGTAAATATTTCGAATTTATCTGACGTTGGGACCGACATGTTTGTTGGCTATATGTCGTCTTAGTTTGGATAAATTTGACCTAAGTTTTTCTTGTTCTCTTCGAAGGATGCCGACTTGACTCTGGAGGGTTTTAGAGTTGGACGTTAGCTGGAGGCAGTAGGAGGCGGCGTCTCGTAGGATGGTGACTTTGGCCGCTCGTGCTGCGTCCGATAGCGAAGGTACTAAGTTTCTTAAATCTTCGAAAGCGTTTCTCAAGTCTATTCTCCTCTTGCGCTCCATGTCGTTATGTTGAGAACGTTTCTCGGTAGAGTCTGTTTCGGAATCTGTTGAAATTCTTGTCTTTTTACTTGGTGTTGTGTATTTTCTTCTTGTAGTGTTTCTTGGACGGGTGGTGTTTGTCCTTCTGTAGTTAGGTTTGTAGGTGGTGTCACCCTTGATGTAGTTCACGGTTTTAGAAGGGTCTTCCTCATCGGAGGACAGGCGCTTTCTCTTCTGACGCCCTCGACCTACTCGGTTGTTCTCGGCGCTGATTCGTTTGCTGACCATTTGTGAGGCGTATTTGACGGCGTTCTGTTCCTGCTGGCTCAAACCCAATCTGAGTTCCGGTTCCGGTCTGAACACGTCGGGTCTCCTCAGACTCCACTCTTCTTGTCTGACTTGAGCCGGACTCCTCCACTCTTCGTGGCGGTGCGTCCTACGGTCGGTCGTCTTCTTGCGCGGAGGACTCGTCTCCTTCAGACTGACTACGTCGATCTCTTCCTCTTCGTCGTCCTCTTCCTCCTCTTCTTCTTGCTCCTCAACTTCACTGCTCTGACTATCCTCTTCTTCGGATTCTTCCTCATCTTCTTCTGTAAACAAACGATAAACGTAAATTAGACAACGCAAATAAATCTAAAGCTAAGTACATCTAAACGGGACAACGAAAACGCTAAATCCTTACGAAAGAACAAACAATTTCCAAAAGTCTAAAATTGCATCCAAACAAACGACTCCAGACATGGGTTGTTCTTCATAATAAATTTATTAAATATAATATAAGAGAGTCCTATTAATGTAAGCATTAAATGCACGGCACTTCTTTAGATTGTTACTCCCCTTACAAAAAAACAAACAGAGGAGTAACAATCTAAAGAAGGTTTACGGAATGTTCTTCTTTAGATGGTTACTCCCCTTATAAACAAAACAGAGAGGAGTAACAATCTAAAGAAGGTATAAGGAATGTTTTTCTTTAAACTGTTACTCCCCTTATAAAAATAGAAGTGTGATATTCCTTTGTCCCAAAATACATTGGACTAAACACTAAACATCCCTTTGTTAGTTTTTACTCAAAAGTCATTTATATTGTACAAAAAACATAGGGGAGTAACAATCTAAAGAAATACCAAATACACAATAAATCGAGAGTATTTCAGTAAAAATTGCGCATTTTCAACAAAATTTATATCGTTGCGGAATACAAAAACATCTACTTATATGCATGTAAATATTTGAGTACGCTTATATCATATTTAACTGATTTTCACCATTCTATTGAAATAGGTATTATACCATAATCATATTCAGGTATAAAAACATTATGTTATAATAATTGGAAGAAAAATGTCCAATTGAAAAAAAATTCTTCAATTTGTAGAAAGTGTCGAACAACTTTGAGTTCATTTACTCTCTATTTTTTTTAATTCGGCAAATATATTTAGCAGTACCAAATAAAAATAAAAATAAGCATAATACATTTTATCGTCTATTAATTCTTATATATATCAATAAATTGACCAATAATTGTGAAGGTAAACAAAAAAAATAATTATAAATTGCAAGTGTTTCAAAATAAAAAGCTGTCGTAAGATCGAAAATTAAAAAAAATTAAAACTCTAAGCTGTTTTTTTTTCTTTTTTTTGTAAATTGCGATTTGTAAAAAATGCGCAAACTTAATATCTGCCACAATGTTACGCTCAGGTCAGCAAACCACTAGTTGATTTTTTTCTTGACCAAAGCAAAAAAAAAATGGAATTTTAACAAATTCTTTGACCCCGTCGCAAAGAAAAGAGAGAAAAGATAAAATCAGCAATTTAAAAGCAAGAAAATGCTGATCGGGGAATGAAATTAATTCAGGTATCAAATTGCCCTAAATAAATAACAACGTATTAAATATTTATTCATTGAAATTTGCAATATTTTTAAAAATTTAATTAATACTATTATAATTTAAAAAAAAATTCGAAAGGATATAAGAAAGAATTATCATCGAGTTAGTTTTCATAAAATGTTAAAGATATTTCTAAAGAAACAAGTCAGTTTAAAGAACGTTAATCTATAAAATACGACGTAAATCGAAAAGTTCTCAAGATATCTAAAATATAGAAAAAATGAACAAAATCTAGACACAACTCATATGCGAGAACATAATTATTAGATCAGTGTTTTCCATTTATTAGTTGTATCGAGTTTTCATGATTACATTATACTATTAATCAACATTTCATCAAAATTTACCATAAAAATAACTCTTACCCAACGGGGAATCGAACCCAGCCGCTCACAGTCCATGTTTATAGTAATTATTTCAGAAACTAGTTGTTTCCAGCCAAAAACAATTTAGACTTAGGCGGTTAGATTCGTATTTAAATTAACTGCAGTTTAGCATGTTTTTAAATCAAAATCGACGTGGAACCGTCTTCGAGAAATAATATATATTTTTAAAATTTTATTATAAGTTTTTTGAGCATAGCTCACGCAACTTTATAGCTTAAATTCATTTCTCGATTTCACTTCAAGGTATTATTATTTTTTTATTTTTTTTTGGACTCCATGTTGTTTTTGAGGGGATAAACTATATACTAAATAATGTAAAAGATTATATTGCTTAAGATATGATTTGAAACGTTCAATTAAAATTTCGTATTATTGGTTAAATAGTAAAAACCCAATGAGTAAATTCGACATGTCCGATTTTACCATGTACCGATTCAAGCTTTCAGTTATATCCGCTTCGTAAGTTATTATTAACCTACGAAAAAATTATTTTATTGAAATAAAGCCAAAACTAATGAAATAGTACTTAATATAATAATAAGCATTATATGTAATTATGATGCAGTGTAATAATATTATTTATTATTATATTAATTTATTTTTTAAATTGTAAAAAAAAAAAAAATATTAAAATATATTTTATTTTTTTATGGATTATTGAAGTCCCAAGCAATGTAATCCCTAAAAAGTATGTAAACTTAATATAATTCACTTGTATGTAATTTATTTTCAGGCTTTAACTCGCAAGCCTTTAAGAGGTAGACAGTCGACTTCCACATATAGCGACGGTACAGTGGCCGAGAGCACTAACGAGCCGGCATATAAATGACGTATCACGACCGAGCTCAACATCGCCGGTTCGAATACGACCCGAACTAGTTCGCATTTTATAACGAAATAGTGACAGCGGCGCGAAAACCAAATATAGAATAATAATAACATCGAACCAACTACACTAGAATTAGCTTGATAACAAATAAATACGAAAATTGGACACGCGAAAAAGCCAGTTACGGCTGTTTCATGAATGGGAAATACCCGTAAATAAACGTAAATACGTAAGTACAAATATAAGGTTCGATACATGAATGAGTGTAGTTTCGTCACCAACAAAAGTTCATAACTACTAATAACCAAACAAAATTAATTACAAATTATAACAAAAATTGTGAATGTAACAAAGTGATAGGATTTTGTGGTACAATAGAATTGCCATAAAATATATAATAGTATAATCTCATCCCTGAGTTAGAACTAATAAAATTAATATCATAAGTACACAATCATTAATTTACCACAACTGCGCTGTAATAATAAATTTAAAAAAAAGGGGGCGGGGGAGAAATTTTTTTATTAAAAAAATAATTTCTCTCCCCTCCCCCCATTATATAAGTAAAATTAGAACCCCCCCCCTCTCCAAATTAAATAATATAACTTTATTACTACATCTATATTAATAAAAGATGTAGCAAAAAAAAAAATATAGCAACATATTGATTAGTATGATATATTTTACAAATTAGTATAAACATTTTTTATTTTATCCTTACATTGTTTTATCCCAACTCCTTCCTAAAACCAATAAAAGTGATCAAAATCGGTCTGTATGCAATTTTGACAACTATACTATCGTTTTTTTGCTCTTTGAATCTATTATTTGCTATTATTAAGTTCTAGAACATTATGAGATAAATACTTTATAAAGTGCCCTTTAAAAACGGAAAATTAGACCTCCCCCCCCCCGCCCTAAATGAAAGCAATAATGAGTAATATAAGTATGTGTGTGTATATATGTATATATAGTAAAAAGAGGCCTTGGAGGAATGAAAGGGCGCGGCCTCCAAGGGCGCCCCCCGTCTGCCGCCTCCGCCCTGTTTAAAAGTTGAACAACCTCGAGAGAGGCCTCTAACACAAGGGTCGATACTCGGGGGCGCAGGGGGGCGGCGGCTTTGTACACCCAAGGTCATGTTAGAGAGGGGGTGCGCCCTAAGGCACCCTCATCATGGTGCTTTCCCTCTCAGGGAGGCTGCATTCCCAACCTTCTATCCGCAGTGCCTCTCCCAAACATACGGTTCCACGGTTCGATAACTCAACCCCACAATCAATTTTTTATTTTTTTATTTTTCTTTCAAACTTATATCGTATCCTACATTAAATACACCGTACGCATAACTTGAAAATAAAAAGCCCTTATTAATTACATTTATCATATCGAAAACAAGTAATTTAAAAAAAAATCCGAGGTTTCGAATAAATCAGCGTATAAGACGTCGTCAAAGAAAATAAATGGGTTGTACGTGAAGTCTCACGTAAAAAGGGATTCTTTGGTATTATGAACATGAAATAAGTATAAGGGGGGAAACGCAAAAATTTGACAAAATGGCAAGAAAAATTTAACATGAAAAATTAAACACTTTCCACAAGTGTTATATATTTTTGTAATCTACTCTTCAATAACCTTTAATTTGATACCCCAATCTATATTTTTCCTATGTGCGCGTCAAAACGATCTTTAATACAGTAAAGTTTTCATGTTTTTATTTAATTTAATTCAAATGATTATTGGAACCGTACAGAGTGACAGACAGACACAGAAACGAAACTATAAGGGTTTCATTTTTTTTGGTTTTACCAACGAAACCCTAATAGTCCAGGAGATAGCGTGGAAAAAAGTGTCTGACTAGCATCAAGCTAGAATTTTGTGTATAAGTAAATGTTTTGGTGCCTTTTAAGAATATGTGGTCGGCTAAGTTCGTCTGCGGGACATAGCATGGCAATAGACATTTGAAAAAAATAAGTCATTGGAGAGCGGCCATGTCCTACCCTTTTTGGTGGACACTGTGATTTTCATGGTCCTGACAACGAACTTAGTTAGTAGAACTTAGTTTGTCCCTTGATAGGGGAACACTTTGATTTCGAGTAATATTTGACTAACTAACCTATCAAGTGACAAAGTAACATCAACTTGATTATTGGTCTACTAACTAAGTTCGTACTCAGGATCATAAAAATCACATTGTCCACCAAAAAGGGCGGGACATGGCCGCTCTCCAATGATTTGGTTTTTTTCAAACGCCTATTGTCAAGCTATGTCCCGCAGACGAATTTAACCGACCACATATTCTTAAAAGGCACCAAAACATTTACTTATACACAAAATTCTAGCTTGATGTTAGTCAGACACTTTTTTGCACGCTATCTCCTCGACTATATAAAAAATGGATCAAAACAATAGACAAGTGAATTTTGGCACGTGGGATTAATGATAATCGATTACAATTCCGTATTCTTGATTACGACAATTAGCCAGTATGTAATCAAATATTCACTAAAGTGCAAAGTCCGATAAAAAAACTGATTCATTCCTATTTAAAAAGTTTTTAATCAATATCTCAGTTTTTCAAAATTAAAATACTAAGAAACTTTTCTAAAAAAAAAAAAAAAAAAGGGTTTAAATTTGAAATCAGTTGTTCTGTTTTCGAGTTATCAAGCCAAATATAAAAATTACAAGTGAAGATGACTAAGAGGAAAACGTCTCGAAGTGTTTTTTTAATGAATGAATGTAAGGCATCTCCCCCCATAAGAGTGCCCCACACTCCTACGTCAAGGATGCTGTACAAAGAATAGTCTGCATAGCATCGTTTTAAACTGCGTTTTCCCCTCCTTGTCTTTAGCCTACATTTCTGTTTCACCCGCCTCTCTCCAGTTCTCTTGGAATCGTTCTTTTTAAACCGGCACTTCCTCGAAACTCAAAGAAACTAATTCAGTTGAATTGTCCGACTGTCTGGTGCCCTGGCAAACTATGACGGAACTATGAAATATGAAGGATGTGAGTCATACAGTAGTCTAGTCTTTCTCCGCTATCAATTTACACAGCACAGACAACAGTATGCAATTATAAAAAAAAATAGTAATATATATATATATATATATATATATATATATATATATATATATATATATATATATATATATATATATATATATATATATATATTTCAGAGTACAGTATCAAAGGATCTTCCCTGCCTACCGTTCTAAAATGAGATTTAAGAAAGATCTAATCTACTATTTCTTATCAGAAAACACAATAACTAATATTCTAAATACGATACTGGATTTCTGATATAATCACATTAATCTTTGAAATCAACAAAACAGCTCACTTAAATTTCATAAAAGCTGCATTATTCCCTTTATTGTTGTAAAAAATAAAAATAAATAAAGGAGAAATAGACTGCCAATTTCGTATGGTTGTAAATTTATTTAATTCTCCACCGTTTCTTATATACGTATTGATTTTTTATCATAAATTACAGTACTCTTTTACATTAATGAAATTCTTTAGAAATATATATTCACGATTTATTACTGAATTCTGGTTAAAGAAAGTTTTTCTTTTCTTTTTCGAGGAGTCTGTGTTCACACTAACGGTTTTAGTGTATTTGCAGAACTTAAAAATTGGTGAAGTACGAGCTCTCTTTCTCACTATTTTCTTGAAAGGAAGTGAAACAATTTTGATCAAAACAATATTTATTTTTATTAATGAAAGAAAAAATGAAATATGGCACTACAATAGGCACATTAGTAAATTACTCCAATGAAAATTTGCTAAAGAAGAAGAAACATAACTTAAAACTGATACGGTAAATAAAAACTATTATTATAACCTGTTGTTGAGTTCAACTATAACATGACTATAACCTTCCGGCGCAAAATGTTTTCGTGGTTTTTAGCTTCTAGTATATTTTCTGGCTAATCCAAAACATAATAATAATCAACAAGATATTTTAAAGAATAAATTTTTATTAATTATTTGCAATAAAAAAAAATGTATGTATATTAAAACAAACAGATATTAATCTCTCATAAATTAAAAAAAGGAAACTTTAGTAAATGAAACTCATAGAGTCAATACGGAACTCATAAAGTAAAAATGAAACTCATAGAGTAAAAATGCAACTCATGAAGTAAAAAAATTAAATTCATAGTGAAAATAAAGCTCATAAAATAAAAATTAATATCATAGAGTAAAAAATGAAACTCATAGAGTAAATATTAAACTCATGAAGTAAAAATTAAACTCATAGTAAAAAAGAAACTCATAAAATAAATATGAATATCATAGAGTAATAAATGAAAATTAGAGTAAAAATGAAAATAATAGAGTACAAATAAAACCCATCAAGTAAAAATGAAACTCAAAGAGTACAAATAAAACTCATGAAGTAAAAATGAAACTTGTAAAGTAAAAATAAAACTCATAAAGTAAAAATGAAACCCATAGAGTAATAAATTATAAATTCATATTAAGAAAAAAAAAATCGAAATTTGTATAGAAATTTATTTTATTATTTCTTGTTGTTGTAGTTATAATATTCGTTCATATAATACTTAAAAAGGAATTAATTTATTAATTGTGTCCATGAATGATTAAAACCAGCAAATAGTTTTAAAAGAACGCACTCATGTACAAATTAAAAATGTTGGGGAAAAAAAAACCGTTGACTTGTTTTTTTTTTTTTTTGACAGGTTAGCACAAATATTTTTACCTTAATAAGATATAAAGAAAGAAACAAAAAAAAAAAAAACTGGTTTGGCATTTAAAAAAAAGCGAATTTGAAAAAAAAAAATAAATAAAGTTGACCAGAGTTGGGTTAGCATTCCAAAGTTTAAAATGATTTTTTTTTTTTCTTCTTCGGAAAGCCAAAGAAGGTTGTTGGGTTAGTTTCGGGTTTATTTCTTTGATGGGGGTACTTAGAAATATGAAAGAGAGAACGGAACAACCAAACTGAGCCCACAAAAAAACCAAACCGGTTTTGGTCTACGTGATTTTGAGTCGGAGAGAAAAATATATATTTTTACTGAAAATAAAAAAAAGTTTTTGGTCACTGACATGATTTTTGAACGGTTCATTTTAGTATAGTAAAAGGGGACTAAGTTAGTTTAGAACGGATTCGTAACGAATTAATACTAGGAAACCAAAATAAATTAGTTTTCACCACATTAGTGTCATTATCAGTAAGTTGACAATCAAAACTTACACGATAACTCGAAAAAGCAACATCCGTCCGATACTATTCGTACTTAACTTTTATTATATACACGTAATAATTATTCGGCCCTGTATTTTCCATGTGTTAAATGTTTCGGGTTTTCGCCGTTAAGTTAATTTATTATTTAGCAGGTATTTTAAAAATAATTCCTTCATGAATCTAACTCTCACCCTTTACAGTTAAATATATTTCAATGTCGATATCTAAAATAAAAAAAACACCTAGATTTTACCCGGGAAAAACAAACTTACACGGTAAGATTAGTATTTTTAAATTAAATACATTATTTAAAGTTTTTGAGGGTGGCACCCCCGAATTTTGAAATAAAAAATAATTTCCTCTACTTCCAAGTATGTTTTATTCTGAACATGTTTGCGAAAATTGTATATAAATCGGTTTATTCGTCAGCTTATGCACCACACGTCAGGCTACAGACAGAATAAATTTAAAAAAACAAAACAATTTTATAATGGGCTTAAGAAGTAAGCCCATTAAAATCTCAAAATCTCTTATCACACCATTACAATACTTTCTATCAGTAATAACTATAACAATATACCTATATGATAAATTAAAATTAACCAACGTGGTATTAAAAAAAAGAGAGAATAAAATAAAGTAAAAGAACATCAACAGTTTGATGAATTACTCAACTAGAAAAAAACTAGGATGCATTTTTATTTATTTTAAAAACCATAATTAATTATTAATTAATTTATTAACAATCTAAAGAACATAATTATTCAACCATATAAACAAGTAAAAAATATAATATTATAACGTAACTAATTAATATGAATCTGAATACGACCGTGTAAAATAATTAATATAATAATTGCACATTAATTGAATCGTATCATAAGAACAGAGTATAGGTTTGCCTAGCGCACATATATATATATATATATATATATATATATATATATATATATATATATATATATATATATATATATATATATATATATATATATATATATGTATGTATATATTATGTAAACAATAAGAGACAGTCTAGGCTGTCTAATATGTAACTTTCATATTTGTTTAGAGGCAAAGAACTGGTCATGAGGAAGGGTACATTGAAGGAGAAAGCCTGCGAAATTAGTAATTACCCTACGATAACCAACTATTATGCAGGTAAATAAACAGCACCAAAGACTACCTTCTAAAAATAATACTCCTTACAAAGTAATCTTTATTCAAATATTTTTCATTTTATGAATATATTTTTATTTCTACCATTAACAGAAATTTAAATCTAAAATGTTTTATAATTATTCGAGGAAACTTTTAACAACATATCTGATTTTTACATATTAAGAAGTAAATAAAATGGACAAAAGTAAATACAGTAAACACAATGGGAGTACATATTTAAATGAAATTTGACCCCCTTTCTTTTAAGGACTGAAAAAAATGGAATGGCCCTTACAAAATTTAAAAAAAAAATGGTCTGAGACAAATCAGACAAACTGTCTCATATATATACGAGTTCATGTTCATAATATTACTTAGCCCAGTGTTTTCCATTCATTAGTTTTCGTATATTCATTTAATAATTATTGACTATTTTATAAAAATGTATCATACAAATATCTTTTCCTCGGCGGGGAATCGAACTCAGCCTTTCTCAGTCCGCGTTTAAAGCTATTTTCTCAGGAACTAGATTTTTTCCGGGAAAACAGCTTATATGGCTTACATTTTAGAATTTGCAAAACAAAATCGTCAAAATCGTTTTCGAGAAATCATTTTACATAACTTTCTATTAGAGTTTTAGGGGGTTGCGCCCCCAAAATTTGGGACTAAAATTCATTACTGGATTTCGCCTTGGGGAATGATTTTTTTGAACATGCATGAGAAATTTCGTCATATCCATGCATCTTCACAGACATTTTTTAAAAAACCACTCTTTTGGAAAATCTGAGTAAATCTATCAGAATCATATTTTCGCGCCATCACAATACTTTCTCTTTAAATAAAAAAGTAATTAAAAATCACTAATTCAATAGAAGGGTTGTTGAAATGTGAAAATTGAAATAATTTTTATCATAATTATTTATTTATTTTTGTACAAAATCCAGTAGTAAATTTTAATTTTAGCTTCATTTTACTAGAAATAGAAGTAAAGAATTTTACAAAAGACAAAAACTATGCAAAGAATGTTTCAACGGTGACGCCACTTTTGCACAATAACAAGAAATGAATGGTTGTCGACAAACAGATTAAGTCTGGGAAAATTATCTTTCCAATAACGCTCTCATAAGGTCAAATATAATTAACGGGACATTTAGAAATAAAAACCCTATTTGGGGTGTAAAAGAAACTTTCAATTTCTAAAAGATAAGTAAAGGTGAGATTTTAACTAAATATAATGTTCTCTAAGAGGTAAGTCTCTCTCGTAGGGAATTAAAATCGAAAAAGTAACTTTTTCCGTGGTAGCTGTGAAATAGTAGCTTTAGAGCCTAAAAAACATGGCTAAAATCCATTTTTTCATTACGTGGACTTCAAAAACCTTTTCATTACTTTTTTTACGTCCTAAGACGTAAAAATTATTTTCTTTCTTGCTGGTAGTTATCAAAACTTCCGATTTAGCGCTGCAATCTTTGTAGAATTGCTTCTTAGTACGATTAAAATCCGCTAGATGTCAGTGCGTTTTATTTATCATTTCTCATAGTGTAACCTCTTTCTAAGGTTTCTTTTATTTAAATGTTAAGTATGTACTAATATTTGTTATTATTATATTGATTAGTGATTAATATTTAATGTTTTTTCATTGTCTGCTACCTCGGAAAAAATAGCATATGCTACACCACTATAAAGTGTTTTTTCTTTACCTTGGCAATATTTACTGTCTGGCTTCGCTCGACAGTAAATGTAATTGCCGCGGTAAAGAAAAAACTCACTTCACAGCCTAGTAACATAATATACTATTATCTGTTTTTGGATTCCCTCAGAGATGAAATAAAATACTCATCAGTAGATCGTATAGTAACTTCAATTAATAATGGTTAACTTTCATAAAAAAAAAATAGAAAAACATCCTTATGACGTTTTCATTTTAGTAATTTAGTATTTTAGTGTAGTGCGAATTTCCCGGTAAAAAACGAGTAATATCTTGCAACTGATAATGCTAGTTTATCTGTTTTCTACAGTATAGGTCCAACTGTTTATTTATCATCTTTATTTCTTAGTAAATATACACATATACACACACACACACATATATATATATATATATATATATATATATATATATATATATATATATATATATATATATATAGACATGCAGGACAAGGATGCATTTCTACGTATGTTTAAGTTAAGCAAATGCATGCATTGTCCGCGTGCAGATAGCATACTCGGAATTTACTTCACGCTTGGGTGTTATTAACAGACCGGTTTTTTTTTTCACTTTTAAAATTCCCTGACATAATACAGACAGACATTTGTTTCCAAAGAAGTTACACTTAATAAAAGAGTTTACACTGAAGAAAAAATCATTTCTTGAATCGTCTTTTAAACAACCCGATGACAAATCCGACCTTGAATATAATTAAAACTTTAGTCATTTCATAATCAGTTCTAAGATATGCTTCATTCTTCATTCTTAGTTCGATGAAATCATTTCCTTTAATGCACTTTTTTTTTTTTTTAGTTATCACAAATTATAAAAGAAACAACTAAGGAACAAGTTCGATTCCCAGACAAGATACAATTTTAGGTAATACAGTAGAACCTCGGTAAGAAGTGTCTCAAGGGGATTAGGGAAACAGTCTTGTTATCGAGGTGCTCTTTTTGTTGAGGGTCGTGTTATCAAGGTTATTTTGGCTATCAGTCGTGTTATAGAGGTTAATGGAATGTAGGGAACGGGGTGGGGTAGGGTTTTCAAGTCTAGACTTGTTCAAAGTCGACCCATTCCTGTATAGAGTCGCGTTATAGAGGTTGACTTCTCAAAACGTCTTGTTATAGAGGTTCTGGGTTACGTTGTGAATTGGAAAAAAATCCGTGTTATTGAGGTTATTTGGATAATAATAGTCGCGTTATAGAGGTTAATTTAACATTATGTGTTATGGCAATCTCAAGGGGATTTGAAAATTGCACTTGTTATTGAGGTTGTCGTGTTATTGAGGGGCGTGTAAGCGAGGGTCTACTGTATGATTAAAGCCACGATGAAAAATCTATAATAATAAAAAAAAGAGATACGAATAAAATTCATGTATTATAAATTGTCAACGGAATTTATTATCATACTTTATTTTTAATCAATGAAGAATACATAAAATAAATATATAACTAGCCCCTTTATATAATATATAAGTGTTTAAGTAATGGGCGAGGCCAAAAAAGGGCCCTTGAATTGTGAAAGGAAGAGGGGCTGGGGGGAAGTATGTATAAAAAAAATCAATTTCTGCCGAGGCCCTTTAGGACGGTGGCCCAAAACCCTTTCACCCACTTCATTCGACATAAAAACAGGGTTTAAAAGGGAGTTAGGTCAGAAGTACTTCGAAGCACCGAGTACAGACACTCCCCCCCCCCCCCCGAAAAGGTAATAAATAAAGAAGTAGATACTTCAAAAACATTAAGAAAACACCCCTTTAAGTTACTTACTTAAGTGCTAAAGATCTAAGTAAGAAGGAAGAAGTAAGAAGTTGTCAAGGGGAGGCAAACATACCACTTTTCATTAATTACTTTATACATTACTTACTTCAAAAGAAGAAATAACTTACTTATAAAAATAATATCGAGATAAAAGAAAAATAAGTTAGCAAACAAACTAAGGTAAGTGTAAATGCCCATATTAATTTCCAGCTTTAAAAATTTAATAAACTAAGTATTTCCAATACATAATTCATGTTCTTAAAAATGAAATAAAAAAAGTAGCCATGTCTTTATTTAAAAGTCAGGATACTAAATTCGATTTTTAGCCAAGACACAATTTTTTATCAACTGTAGAAAAATGTAATTACTTATTTAAACACAAATTCTTGAACTAACTAACACAAATATCTATGGAACTTCGTTTTTATCTTTGGCTTCCGAGCTTACCGAAAAAAATCGGTTTCAGACATCAGGGAACATTATTGGTACCGTGTCTTTCTGTCGCTCAATATTTGCGAACATATCTTAAAAACTACTCATCTGATTTTATTGAAATTAGGATGGTAGGTCATAATTAGCTCATTGTTGGTCCCATATAAGTTTCAACCTTCTGCGCTCATTTGTGTCTCTTCCACATGCGCACAAATATACATTTATTTACACCTCTAGCTTCAAAAGTAGTTATCTGATTCATATAAAATTTTGATGGTTTGTCGAAAGAAGCCCGTATAGACAACTCCAGATTAATTTCAACGTCTGCGCTTTTGAAATTTCGCTAAATTGATTCTTTTATTCAATTTTGACAGATGTGAAACGTGTGAAAAATAAATAAATTTAACAAAATCATAAAATTATTGAAGAATACGAAATAGGACTTAAGGAAGCTATGAGCTACACTAAATTCGTAGACTATTGTTTTGTTTTACTCTGAATATATATTTCAATAAAGTATATTCTTACCAAGGTAAATAAAACGGTAAATCCGAAGTAATAAAAATAAATAAATGGGAAGGGGGAGGGGGTTATACGAATATATACATAAAACCATTTGGCAAAGAAGGAGAGTGAAAGAAAAAAAAAAATAACGTTATTATTGTTTTTCCGATGTTGTTTTGGAAAAAAAAAATAAAGAGAAAAAAATATTGAAATAGACCTTATAGCGCAGGAGGTCTAAATAGTTTTACGTTGTAAACAAGTTGATAAAGTCATAAAAATATGGATGTAACGATCCCATAAAAACGTGTTAATCACAATGCTCACCAGAAGAGGGGGGGGGGGGGGGGGACCATATCGTGTGAGATTTACTCTTTATGGGCTTGATGTGTGTGGGATTGTTTACGAGGTTTTATTTCCGTTGTTTATGGGCCGAGGGAGAATATTGTGGTTTATGGGTTTGGCGATGTATACGAGGCAACTAAGGTCTAGTTTCTATGAAGTATGGGCGCAAGATAAAAATAAATAAAAAAAAACGGAAAATACATAGAACATGAAAAAAAAAACTTATTCAGCGTAACATGGTACATCGCATAATTTTAATGTCTAAATTTAAATTATTATTATTAATTTAATTTAAAAAAAAGAGCAAATAAAATACTTGTGGGAAAATTGAAATTAAAGACAGTTTTATATTGTAAAAAAAAATAAAAATAAATAAATTATAGAGATATAGTGAGGAGAGAGGGGGGGGGGGATGTAGGTGTCAATGGAATGCCGATGCCGTAACCAAATATCTATACAAACGGTAACCGCGTAAATTAATCCCGCACCTCAATGAAGTTACCGTATATGCACATATCTAATTACAAAAATAGCGTTGGAAGCGAAATGTTCATTACATGTGATTCTTTTTTTTTTAATATATGCATATAAACTATGAATATATAATTACTCACTAGTATGTATAAGGAAGTAGTTAAATGGTAAATAAAAAAGTTGGTCCTTTGGGACGGATTTTATAACCTCTGACCTAATTCTATTTTATTTAAATTGAATTAAAAGCGTCGTCATAACCAAGATTACATGGTATTTAGAGAAATTATTACGATATAACTTATAGATTAGTTAATCTATAATATTAAGTTTTTCCTAAGATATAATATATAGAGTGCAACTGTTACATTATCAAAACCAATAATATCTATTAAAACGTTTAAAATATTGTATTTCAAATAGAAGTTATACTTTTAAAAATTAATGCGGTTTACCCTAAATAATTTCATACAGAATTACACTTTCATAAATCTTATTTTTATACTTTAAACTTGATACGAATTTGATTCTCACACAAAGGGCGGTTTAGGTAGAAATTCGATTTATTATTAAAAAAAATATATAATACATAAACATATATATTTGGCTTACAGCTGGTTTTTATAGTCACTTTCTCTTTTAAAGGCGTTGGCCTCCCATTCACTTTTAAAAGTAGGAATTTTTAGAAAATCAATATTTTTCATATTTAGAGCAGAATTTTAACAGGTAGAAATTAATTTTTAGAAAGGGGGTAATAATGACAGGTTAATGACATTATTCAATGTTCGTAGAGCCAGTTCATTAACTCGAGAGTAAATGAAAGTAACCCATATCTAATATCTAATATGTACAGGATTAAATGAATATTGTCAAATATTAAGAATTTGACAAAAACTTAAAGAGTACAATTTATAAATTTTATCGAAAAAGCAGATAGCAGTTTGAATTTTTTTGCTTTCGAGTTTACCGAAGGTAAAGGAAGCAATATGATCGTTCTGAAGAACGAGCTTTTCTTATGTCTATGATTTCAATAATTATAAGACAGAAATCCGTTTCAGACATCAGGGAACATTTTTGGATCTGTGTCTGTCAGTCGGTCTGTCACTCAATTTTTGCCAACCGAATATCTTAAAAACTGCACGTCCGATTTTAATGAAATTTGGATGATAGGTCATAATTAGCCCATTGTTGGTCCCATATAAGTTTCAACCTTCTGCGTCCATTTGTTTCTCTTCCACATCTTCCGTTGTCTTCCACACCGGTTTCTTTGTTTGTTTCTTACCTCAATAACGACTTAAACCCAAAAAAAGAGGGGAAAAAAACAACTAATCTATTTCTTTTACGTTAATAAATATTATCAATATTATTAAATCAATTAAAAAACATGAATAAAACTACAAATCGATACACAAATTAGCTCCTAAATTTTTTCCCCATTCATACGTAGTTTTCAATTATAAATAAATCGCTCATAATTTTCTTATCACACACACATATATATATATATATATATATATATATATATATATATATATATATATATATATATATATATATATATATATATATATATTATATATAGAACAAAAAGACTGATAACAGTTTTAAATTACATAAAAATGGATTTTTTTTTAATTTAAAAACGAACTATTTTTCCCCATTCTGTTTATCAGTTCTTTGATAGTTCCGAGACGATATTTCGTAATTATTTTTGTTCTCGGTTTTGTAAGGTTTTATAAATAGGTTTAGTGTTTTACATATTATATAAGGAAATATAGTCACAAGGTCAATTTAATTTATTGATTTTTTTTTTTTTCGAAAATACTGTTAATATGATTTCAATGATATAAATAAAATAATAGTTATTTCAGCTGCATACTATATATATATATATTTATATGTGTATTTTAATAATAATTTGCGATTTTAACCATAATAATTATCCAGGTCTAAAGAATGTGAATTTAAAGTACATAATATAAGCGACAATTAATTCCTCCTTAAAGAGCCAAGTGATGATTTTTTGGGTTTTTTCTGTTTCCTGTAATTGAAATATGTGTAGTTCAAAAACCAAAAACAACTTTTTCACACAAAATTAATTGTATTTTAAACAATTTGATCAGTTTCGGGTGTTCTAATGCAACTTTCTTTAGATAGTCTGTTAGTTATGAAAGGACTTTATTTTTCGGCATTTCTTTCGATTATTACTCCCCTTATAAAAAACCCAGAGGGGAGTAACAATCTAAAGAAGGTGTACAGAATGTTCTTCTTTAGACTGTTACTTCCCTTATAAAAAACCCAGAGGAGAGTAACAATCTAAAGAAGGTGTACAGAATGTTCTTCTTTAGACTGTTACTTCCCTTATAAAAAACCCAGAGGAGAGTAACAATCTAAAGAAGGTGTACAGAATGTTCTTCTTTAGACTGTTACTTCCCTTATAAAAAAACCCAGAGGAGAGTAACAATCTAAAGAAGGTGTACAGAATGTTCTTCTTTAGACTGTTACTTCCCTTATAAAAAACCCAGAGGAGAGTAACAATCTAAAGAAGGTGTACAGAATGTTCTTCTTTAGACTGTTACTTCCCTTATAAAAAACCCAGAGGAGAGTAACAATCTAAAGAAGGTGAACTGAATGTTCTTCTTTTGATTGTTATTTCCCTTATATAAAAAACAGAGGGGAGTAACAATCTAAAGTAGGTGTATTGAATGATCTTCTTTTGATTATTACTCCCCTTATAAAAAAAACCCAGAGGAGAGTAACAATCTAAAGAAGGTGAACTGAATGTTCTTCTTTTGATTGTTATTTCCCTTATATAAAAAACAGAGGGGAGTAACAATCTAAAGAAGGTGTATTGAATTATCTTCTTTTGATTATTACTCCCCTTATAAAAAAACCCAGAGGAGAGTAACAATCAAAAGAAGGTGAACTGAATGTTCTTCTTTTGATTGTTATTTCCCTTATATAAAAAACAGAGGGGAGTAACAATCTAAAGAAGGTGTCCGAAATGTTCTTCTTTAATCTGTTACTCCCCTTATAAAAACAGTAGTCTATTATTCCTTTGTCCCAAAGTACATTGGGCTAAAAATCCCTTTGTCTTAATAGTTATTTAGTCAATGTCGTTTGTATCCTAAAAATCATAGGGGAGTAATAATTTAAATAAGTACCTATTTTTCCTGTGTTTGATAAAATAACTGCATAGTTTTAAAATTTAGTGCTGGGTACTTTTGGAGATACAGGTAAGTCAAAGACAGACAAGCAAACTTAAAAAAATAAAACGGTCCTTAGTTTTGCCAACGGACCCTAAAAACGTATATGTATAACCAAATATTTGAAACCCTACACATAAATAGTCAGTATTTTTATCCTATTTTTAGTGTTCACGAGCTAAAAATGTACAATATTAGTTTCGAATTTAGCCAATACATAATTTTTTAATTAATAAATTGCTACGTATCAGAATTATTTTAAAAAATGTATAGACCTTATTTTTATTTTAAGTTTAATTAATTTATTAAGGACATTTTGTAGAATATGCTTTATTGAAATACCGTCATGTAAATAGCTCAGATACAATTGGAGATGTTTTGTAAGCAACATTATATGTAAGTACGCAGGTAACAAAAATGACCCTTATTTACATGTTTCTTTTTTTTTTCATTTTTACTTTTTTTCCAACCTTAGAAATTATGCACCGCAACCCCATTGTTAGTTTGCGGGGAAAAAACACAATCAAAAACCTTACTTCTTTCTTTTTTTAAAAAAAAAATCTCTCAACTTGTCTCCCTCCTTATTCTTTATTTCGAAGGAAACAACTCAACAATATACATAGAAAAAAAAATATAGGGTAAAAAATAAAAAAAGAGAAAAAACCAGTTTTTGGATTCTGTACTTCTTCTTTTTTCAAGAAGGGTGGTAAAAAGAAAAGAAAAGAAATACAACGAAACAATCGTAAACTGGAAATAAAAAAATATGCGTTAGGGAAAAATAAATTTAGAAAAAAAAACGTTACAAAAACATAACTATTTTACATATAAGTAAAGGCCGAGTACTGGAGCAAGTTCTAACGTTATTACATTTATGTAAATATTAAACTTATTTCGATGTTTCCACCGAGATAATGTCTCAAACTTAATCATAGTGAAAAAGTAAAGATATAGTGTATGTATAACTAATTCTATATGATATGCAGTATAATATATAACTTATTTTAACTGTATATATAACTGATTCTATATGATATACAGTATATATGTATAACTAACTTTTAACTGTATATATTACTTATTATATATGATATACAGTATAAACAACTTATTCCAAATGTATATATAACTTATTCTATATGATATACAGTATATATGTATAAATAATTTTAACTGCATATATAACATTCTATATGATATGCAGTATAATATATATAACTTATTTTAACTGTATATATAACTTATTCCATATTATAAACAGTACATATAACTTATTCTATATGATATATAGTATATATAACTTATTCTAACTGTATATATAACTTATTCTATATGATATACAGTATATACTCGTATATAATGCTACAAATTTACCGCAAGTGCTTTTAAAAAAGCCATTATAAGGTATGTTTCCTGTATTACAGGTAAATTAAAAATACGAAGATCCAATAAAGACACTAAACTAAACAAAAGTTCTTAGAAGGTAATTATATTAAATTATACTATTTAATTGATTTTTATTTTTGGTTTAAAGGGCAAACAGTTTATAAAATTGCGATTACAATCTTGTATGATATTTAGCAATCAATTGATGTATATAATACATAACGGGGGGAAAAAGAGAGATTTATTTCAGGTACAAATAAATTTTATAAAATATAATTTAGATTTAGATCGGAGGAAAAAGAAATAAAAATTCGACTTGAAAAAAAAAAAGCGGTTGACCTTTTAAAAAATACAGCAAGTGTAAGGCAAGGCGCTTTCGAAATGATGTAACGGAATCTCTTTACATACAAAGTTGTCCGCTATGTGTGTGTGTGTCTGACGTAAAATGGATTTAATATTATATTTTATCATTTTTAATAATGACTTTAAACTAAATGGGTTATAAAAAATTGTTTATATTAAAATTTTTATAGCTATTGTGTCACTATTTGATCTATGTTTGCACTTTTCCAAAAAATTTAGTTATCGAAGTAATATAATATCCGAACAGGTTCAGAACAGCTCTATTAAAGATAATTCTAGTTTTAAGTGAAAACTGTTATCTTAGCAAAGATGAAATGGAGGCGCTAGCTGTCAACTTGGCTGTAGATATTGAAAAAGCTGATTCCTAGTCGCAAAGTTGATTCCCAGTCGCAAAGTTGATTCCTAGTCGCAAAGTTGATTCCTAGTCGCTAAGTTGATTCCTAGTCGCAAAGTTGATTCCTAGTCGCAAAGTTGATTCCTAGTAGCAAAGTTGATTCTTAGACGCAAAGTTGATTCCTAGTCGCAAAGTTGATTCCTAGTCGCAAAGTTGATTCCTAGTAGCAAAGTTGATTCTTAGACGCAAAGTTGATTCTTAGACGCAAAGTTGATTTCTAGTCGCAAAGTTGATTCCTAGACGCAAAGTGGATTCCTAGTAGCAAAGTTGATTCTTAGTCACAAAGTTGATACCTAGTCGCAAAGTTGATTCCTAATAGTTCCTGACCCCTATATCTTTAGTGCTGAAAATTACATCTTATAGTTGTCTCCTTAATTAAGCTATTGCAAAACAAGTTTATATATATAGTAATCCATCGATAATCGCGGCTCTGATTAGCCACGGCAAAATATACGACGAAGTGATATGGAAAACGACCCCCCCCCCCCTCCGGATCGCCACTAAAAATTATTGGAAAACCAGAGGTGTTAAATTGGAGAGACTGGAAAAAGCCTTTAAAAGCCCTTAGGGGTTCAAGGATCAATCACCACAAAGCAAAAAGAAAAATCACCATCAGTTATCCGCGGAATACTAAAAAAAGTAATTCTCGCTTTTAATATAAAGAGATTACTTTTTTTGTCTAGGTTTAAAAATAGAATGTTTTGTATAATTACCATTTAAGTTAATTATATAAATAACAATAGTCTCAGTCTATTTTCGTATAAAAACAAAAACAAAAATAACTTTGAACAAGTCCAAAAAGCAATGTAAACGTCTATATCGGTACAGAAAAAAAAATAGGATAATACATAATAAAAAAATAGTGAGGGCGAGAATAATGGGATTGAAGTGGTCTAGGATGGACTCAATTGGACGGGAAACGTCGGTTATTTACTATGCAATGAGTCATCTCCTACACTCACTTCCCTTCACAAGTAAACACACACAAAGCTGTGAGTGAGTGAGTGAACGGGACACACGGGGGGGGGGGGGGGGGGGCGACCCACCAGTTTCATTCAACACATCTTTCCCATGAATGGGAGAACGGAGCGATCCTTTGTACAGCGAGACACGCACACATTAAATAAACACACCGGAAAAAAAAATAAAGAAAGTGAAAAATAGAAAGTATTGAGTTAGGTTTTACAGAGTTCAGTTTGCCTAGTCCGAGTTTCCTGTGTTTACGGAAACCATCGTAAACAGCGCTCAACAGTAAAAAATAAACACAAGCCAATATTTGATTACGGACGATAAAATCATTGTTACACATTCAAACTGGTAAAACAATTAATTCAAGTATCGGGGTTTAACTGAAAAACAAATGAAACAATATAAAATATAAATAATTACATGATAAAAAAAACTTTTTATATACATACTACGTTTTTAGTCATAAATCATAAATTTGAAACCCGTCAAAATGAAGATGGTAAACATGGCTCATGTTAAAACAAATAAAATAACTTCCATTCAGCAAAATTTGCTGAAAACTAATTAAATTCTGCTGAAAGATGACTAAAAGAATTAAAATAATGCATTGTCATCGTGTTCTGAGCTATTCTAAAAGTTTCAAATGTCTAGCTACTCGGGAAGTTAGATAAAAATCGATTGCAATATTTGCCACTGGACAAACAAACAAACAAACAAGAAAGCAAGCTAATAAAAACGTAGTAAAAAATTAATTAGAGCTGCAGATGGTTAGAAATTATCTAGATCCAAATTACTGTCGGGATTTAAATCTGTTTCCATTCCTGGGGGTTCAGTGAACAGGGCCACACTTATTTGAATCTAGGTTTCCATAGACAATTTGGATCCAAAAACTGTATTGAAACATCATGGAGACGTAGTAAATATTGGACCAACCATGGTCTATTTTCGACAATGTCTATAAAATGGGATAAGTACTTTGAAGGATATAGTTATTAATAAACACAAATATGTAAGTAAGCGGAAAGAAGCAGTTGAAATTAATATTGGGTTAAAAATGGGCCGACAATAACCTTCCTAATTTTCATTAAAATCGGACAAGTAGTTTTAAGATATGGAGGTTAAAAAAAAAAAAAAAAATCGTTCGTAAATTTTCGAGTGTTTTTGATTTTACATCTATTGCGGCGGGAAATACAAAATCTACGAGTTTCAGATTTCAAGGTGAGGGGGGGGGGGGGAATTAGGATAAAAAGTAATTACAAAAATTGTAATTTACAATTTTTAACTCACAAACAAGTGAAATTAATTAATATTATTCCAAATAAAAAGTAATTTAATACCCACGTTAAAAAACTTCTGATCCGTAAAAAATAATTTTATACTTAACAACAAAAAGTACAAAATAAGTAGGTATATAAAATGTATTCTATTTTAAATTAATATTATACGTATTAATAATAATAAGTATGTAAACAATCAGAAAATGTTTACTGATAAAAAAAAAAAAAAAATGCTAGACGTTCAGGACAGAATAATTAGAACCCTTTGTTACTTAAGTTCACTGTTTGGAACGGAATGTTGTTGTCTTAGACGCAGTTAGACGTCCATTGCATTTCATGTTCGTCGCTCCGCGTATGAAGAAAATACTCTATTTGAAATGGAATGATGCGTGCCAGTAAACGCCTCACCGGAATAAAATCTAATATCTATAAGGTACGCACGAGGGCAACGATCTCTTAATACACTGTATTAAAATGAGCCGGCGCAAAGGATGTTCATATATTTATACGTATATATATCACATTATATATTCATATCTTGTTTCGATAAAAATATATATATATATTTGTATATAGACTATTATATAATGATTTAGTATTGAAGTGGGTCCGGTATGGGGTAGTTAAAAGTGGCTTCTCCAGAGGAAGGTGCAACCAAGCGTGTATTATATTTATAATAATAAAACACAGATTGCAGCGCTGCGTGAGGCCCATTTTATAATGCATATTAAACATATAATAAAAAAAATATATATATATATTATAAATATTTTGCTTCCGATCTTAACGAAGGTAAAGAAAAGCTAGGATATCGTTCTGAAAAACAAAAATATTTTTTCCCCAATTTCAAAAATTCCAAGACAGAAATCTATTTCAGACATCAGGGGACATTTTTGGTTCCGTGTCTGTTTGTCGGTCAATTTTTTGCCAACCAACATATCTTAAAAAACTACACGACCGATTTCAATGAAATTTGTATGGTAGGTCATAATTAGCTCATTGTTGGTCCCATATAAGTTTCAACCTTCTGCGCTCATTTGTTTCTCTTCCACATGCACACAAACATACATTTATGTACACCTATATCTTCAAAAGTACTTATCTGATTTTGAAGAAATTTGGATGGTTTGTCGAAAGTAGACCGCAGATAGCAACAGATTAATTGCCACCATCTGGGCTCTTTAACTTTTGCTTAATTGATACTTTAATTCATGTAAAAAATCAAAAAACAATTTTGACAGATTAAAGAAAAAAAACGGGGGAAACAATTAAAGAAATTAGACAATAATGGCTTGTAAAAGTATAAAATCAATAAACTACGTGATAGGATGCGAGGAAGCTATGTGCCATACCAATAGACAGTCTATTTCCTTATACATTTGATAAAATTAAAAACAATAAAAGAAGAAGCTACAAAAATAAACCCAAAAGAGCAAGTGAGTTGGCAGAAAAACAAATAAGATTTACCATCGTTATCGTTATGACATATTCGAGGAAATATAATATAAAATTATACGGTTTAAACAAACTGTTAAAGGATAACGTAATGAAAATCTCAAGCGATCGGTTTAATTTAGTAAATGACGACTATTAAGAATTCGTGGAATGGACGGAGATGTACTAACTATGGGCTCGATGAAGCAAAGGATCATCAATTTTGCAACGGACAAACCCACCAATGCCAAGCTTAAAGCAGCTCGCTTTAGGGCAAAATAACAATGGCTGAGGAATTCCACAAGGATCGTCAGTACAACATCCACTGGATTATGGGGAAATACGGGTGGGATATGAAGGGTATCGCCACATGAAGAGAACAAGACTCGTATCGCTTGTAGGGAATTATTATTGCGAGAGGAAGGAAGTGGTATCACAACAAGAGGATAATCATCGTGGCGAGGAGCCATGGGTGTACAAAAGAAGCTTTTAAAAAGGATTCCACATGTTGTTAGGATTGCAAAGGGAGAAAAGGAATCGTAGAGGAGGCAGATGTCTCGAGCGGTCGAGGCGAATTCCTTTCCGTTCCCACAGGACATCTTCTTAAAGAGAACCGAAGAGAAGGAGTAGGAGGTAGGATCGTCATCGGGCGATGTCCTTGGTCGAGTGTACTGACCCAGTGCTCGCTTTCAAGGATAAACTGTTTTTGTTATCTGGTCTCGCGGAGGAAGGAGTAGACGGCGAACCCCCGACAAGGGGGCCCCGGCGATGCCAACCCTCCCGAGGGGGGTCTCCTAGCATGGGAAACCATAGTCCGTGGAGAGGCGGGCTGTAGGGGGGAGCAGACTCTTCCCCGGGCCCGTCGTGTGTCTGTGTTCGGCTTTAATATGTACCGGGACGTCACGCCGATCTAAGCAAGGTCAAGGGTATCGAGCCGGCCCCCCCTCTACCGTCATCACCGGCTCCGACGGAGGACAACATCCGCCCAGTCCCTGGGTCATTCCCCGTTCATCCTCCGACCGCCAATTATTATTAAATAATATTTTTTTATGTTCGCTCGACGGAACAATAGGAAACGCGACGAGGAAACTAGTTTAAAAGGAACAGAGTCGTTCGGGACCTACTAAGTGGTTTACGTCCTCCAGAACGTTTCAGACAAAAAAACGGAACGTGCCCTCGGGCCTTCTTTGTTCCAGTTAACCGATTTACCCAGTACCGGACCGACTCTTGTAAACCTCTGCAAATAACAATAACAACAATTTCAGGATTCACATCAAAACATTGACTCATCCGACTCCACTAACACACGAACAGTTCTTCCTCAGTCCAAACATACAACCTTAATCAATATAATTACAAGATAAAAAGAACTTTATATATACTACGTTTTTAAATTTTCTGTTAAATCATATGTAATGTTGATAATATAATTGTCATTGTTATAATATAATGTTAGTGAAAAAAATTGTTACGAATTTATTTACTTCACTGAGCTGATCTTAAACCTATAAAAGGATAAATCTTTGTAGAACGGAACTCACCAACACCATCCCTACACCCTGTGTAGGGACAGTAAGAGAAGAAAAATGAGTACAAGTAAAGAAGTATAGAGGCAGAAAAATTAAACCGATACCTAGGACACAAGTGTAAACAAACCTGGTTGTCACACGTCAATTAATTTATTTCTGTGTTTACTTTTCCTTTTTCGCTGCCATTCAATGTAAATAATCTCTTAATAAAAAAACACAAATTTTGAAACCCGTCAAAATGAAGATTGTAAATATGGGACATGTCAAAACAAATGAACTAGCGGAGTTTTTTCCGAACTAACTTTCCATACAGCAAAACTTGCTGAAAACTAAATAAATTCTGCTGAAAGATGGCTATAAGTATTAAAATAATGCATTGTCAGCGTGTTCTGAAGCTATTCTAAAAGTTTCAAATGTCTAGCTATTCGGGAAGTTAGTTAGAAATCGACTGCAAGATTTGTACTGGACAAACAAACAAACAAGAAAGCAAGCTAATAAAAACGTAGTAAAAAAGGAAAACAACTTTGTTAAACAATAACAATGGATCCAACTTTTTTTCAACCATATCGTAGCGATATAGATAAACTACGGCAGGAAGTTTATTCGTTGTTGCTAGGAGTTACTTTTCTTGAGGACTAAACGGAAAGTTCTGAACATAGACTACTTATTACAGTAAATCGTACTTATCGACGGTTAAAAATAACGGTTAAAAATCCTAAGAATAGAGTAGTAAGTGACACTTGTTCCAGGGATTTTGCACTTAATACATTTTTGACTGTTCAACAACGCCTGAGGGCGGAATCTTAATAGTTCTAAGATGTATGAAACCAAGTAATTTTGACTCTTTCCAAAAACACTAAAATCTTGTCCTTCTCAAGACTCCTTAAATGATTCTGGTCACGGAAGCGATCTCACGATTCCAAAAAAAACTTGATTTCCAAAAATTCCCAGAGACTTAAGTATGACAATAACAACTATAATTCAAATAGACAAGCATTTTATTTTTCCACACACACTTTAGATGGGATTTATTTCACTACTAGTAGTAGTAATACTGATAATAATAATAAATTATTATATTCGTATAAAAAAAAGACCCTTATACCTTCTAAGAATAAGCAACCGAAAGAAAGTGAGGGCTACCTAAATTAAAAACATATATATACGTACTCGTATATATTATAAGGGTAGGTTTCTTTTTTTTTGTTAAGATCTCTATATTGTGTACCTTTCCAGAAAATACCCCTAAAAAAAATAAAGGTTTTTAAGGTACTTGTACTTCTTTTTAAAAGTGTTGGTTAGTGTAGGTACACATATTCTATACGTTTGTGTGAGGTAACTAGGTATTTCTTCTGAGAATTTGGGTCGATGCGGGTTTTTACACTCGACACAAAGAGGTTTTTGTTGAAGAAGAAAAAAAAAACCCTTTTTTTCTTAACAACAAACCCCCCTCTTGAGCATCCAAAGTCAGTTTTAGTCCCTTAACTGTAAAATTCTTACCCTTAAAAAGGGTACAGGGTACAGACTCAGGTACTAAAAAAAAGGTTCTTTGAAGAAGAAAAAAAATAAATGGACCACCAAATGTTTCGACGAAAAAGATAATTCTAGGAGCAAAATGGCGAAAATGAAACGAAAAATAAGTTATTTTAAAATATTTTTCTCGAAAAAAAAAAAAATCTCACACTATAAGCCTAATGAAGCACAATCGATAAGTATGAAACATACCAGTTTCATGACAAACCCCATTGTCTTCAATTATTTGATTTTATTAAAATAAATTCTAACACAAAATAAAATATATATGCCGAAAAGTAATATATTATATTATAATCAATTTTTTTAAAAAGTTTATTATCGTTAATTTTGATATAATCTAAAAGTGCCGAAAAAACAGATTGCACAGTGACCTCAATTTTATCGGAAACGATTTCATTTAATAGTATGTGAGAACGTTCTAATTGATTCTGCTTGTATGTACATATCAACTCATCAATGATCAATGATCAAATATATATATATATATATATATATATATATATATATGTGTGTGTATATGTATACATTTATATATAATACACAAAATCACGAGTTAAGGAAATGTGTAATGCTACATTGATAGCGCGTACAATTTTTTTTCTTTAAATTTCACGGTTAACTTTATATCATTGATTGATAAGAGGGTTTTTTTTCGGTTATCATTTTTTATTTCCTTGATAATATCTATTTATTTTTTTAAATATTTGCAAAAAAAAGTTAATGATAAAGAGGCCTAATATAAGGAGCAGAAATAATTCATCATTTTTAAAAAAACATATGTAGATATTTTTTCTTTTAAAATAAAAATTCGGTAAAGAGAGCACTTATAAAGAGACAAAAATGTTTACTTAATCACTTATTTTCTAGGGTCGAGATAAGATGGAAGAATACACACACACACACACACACACACACACACACACACACACACACACATATATATATATATATATATATATATATATTCAACGCATAATATAATATGTAAAATTACTTTTAAGTAATCACTTTGAATTTTATTACAATTTCTTCCTTTTTTTATTATTTTAAATCATAAAAACTGCTACTTAGAATGAACTTATTACTTACTTAATGAATAAAATTTTTATTTTTTTTGTCAACAAATACTGTTAAATACAGATTGTATTGTTATCAGTAAAAAGGTTTATTATAAACAACAGTTTTTAACCAGATAAGTTCAGAGGAAATGAGAAATAATTTTTTACTCTAAATTTAACGTTAAGAAATTGGGAAAAATAAAAAAGTTTTCAGAGATCGATAAATTTAAAATCATTTTTTAAATTGTTCATTGAGATTCCCTCGATAAAATCATCATAAAACTTTTTCAAACATCTCAGGTCCAATATTAAAACTAAGATGGATTGACTATCTAACACCAAAGGTGGTTATTATCAGAAAAATTAAAAGTTTGTAAAAAAAACTGATCAATTCTGTCTCTTTTTCAGTGTATTTACTGATAAGTTAGTTCCCTAAAAGACTGATTAAGTTCCTTACCCCATCTAATTTTAACTAAACATAATAATTAATTGAACCTTCTACTCAACTTATAATTATTTAAGTCCTTTAAACTCAACTTATTAATAAGTTCCATATCTAATTTTAACTTAACTTTTAATTAATTTAGTCTTTTACTAAAATTATATTTAGTTTAATTTTTAACCCCAAGTTAGTAGTTCAAACTATAACATTTTTTGGATTTACACGTTTTGAGGACCCCTGAGTCCAAAAAACTGGTTTTTAAAATATGTCTGTTTGTCTGTGCAGACGCCTGGTGTCTATACTACTGGGCCGATTTTGACGAAATTTGGCATACGGATGAAGAAAAATCATAATCCGACGCGAAATCAAGAAACAAATTTTAGCTCCAAATTTGGGGGCGCTACCCCCTAAAAAAATCATTTCTCGAAAACGGTTCGGACAATTTTGATTAAAAAATTCTAAAATGTAGCCCATTTAAATACGAATCAAACCATATAAGTCGTTTTCCCGGGAAAAATCTAATTCCTGAGAAAAAAGCTTAAAACGCGGACGGAGAGAGCCCGGGTTCGATTCCTCGCCCAGGAGAAGTTATTTTTATGATAAATTTTGATAAAATGTTCAATAATAATTAAATGTTCATACGAAAACTAATAAATGGAAAACACTGGGCTAAATAATTATGAACTCTTATATGAGAAAGTTTGTCTGAGTTGTCTCGGACCATTTACAAGGTTAAACTGTAAATAATCACGTGGACATTTTTCGTTAAGAATGCAAGTAAAAGATAAAATAAAAATTAAAATTAAAAAACATCGTGTCTTATCTGTGCTAACTTCACCTCAATTGTACTATCACATTATCATAGGTACCTACTTATTGTTTTTTAAAAAACCCACATGGCATAATTATGAGTGTGCAAAAAACATAAATTTAAATTTTAAACAAACTAAAAAATTCCTAGTTCCTTAAACGTGTGTTTTTTACACAAAAAAATTGACTGAATTATAAATAAATAAAAGAAACGTAAAAGAAAAAAAAAAGTTATCAGATATCGATAAAGTTGAAATCATTTAAACTATTCATTGAGATTCCCTCGATAAAATCATCATATAACTTTTTTTTTTACAAAATTTCTTAAGGGTAAATATTTATTTCGAATCCAATTTTAATACAGACCGACTGTCAAACACTAAGGCTAAGGCCGCACTGGAGGAGGGTAGCTGAGAGGGTAACTGGTGGATGGGAGGGTAGAGGAACCGTCCACTCATATCTAAACCATTAGTTTTAATGCAGCCGGCCGCACTGAGGCCCACTACCCTCCAACCTTCCGTCCCAACCTGCCCACTACCGTCCATGTAGAACAAACCCGTCAGTTAATTTCCATCTACCCTTCTGGTTTTATTGCATTTTTTTTTATCGCCCTTCTCGTCTAATTTTTTATCAATATTATTTAATATTCATTATTACTAGCCTTCGCCCCGAACTCCACGCTGGGCTCATGCTAGATATTAGTGGCTATGTTTCCTATTATCATGTAGGCCCAGAAATTAAATGAAATGCCTAAATAGTTTTATTTCCAAAGCCTTCTAGGAATAGAATCGGAATAGGAATAGACTATATTTTACATAATTCATTCCATTTTTAAGAATATAATACTTATATAAAAAAAAAAAAAATAGCCAATCGAAACTAAGTATGTAATATAGAAATAAATGACAATGCCCCCTCCCCCCCCCCAAAAAAAGAAGAAAATTGGCAATCTTAGTCAAAATAATTACCAGTCTCTACTCATATGTCAGTTGCACTAGTAAATATTTAATAACTCTAGTTCAGGGACAAATTATTAAAATAATAAATAATCGATTTAAAGAGCATTAGTGTGAGGTTTAAGCACCCCAATTAGAAATTAAATCGGTTAACAATTGTGGACGCCATATCTATTTAAGCTACGATGGAGTTATGATAAAGAGTCATAAAGTTGTAGATCATTTAAATGATGCGACTTACCGTTTAGCCGCAATAAGCCTCCAAAAAAACTTTAAAAGTAGCGTCCGCCATTTTGAAATTTTAAGAGGGGGGGGGGGGGTAAAAATAATTTATTTTAACTTTTCATATTTTTCCAGTCGGTTTGAGACACTTTCCGACGTCCGACGAAGTGGTCTAGAAGTACCCAACATTTTGATTAGCGAGTCCATGGGTTTTTGGTTGTGCTGGGTCAACATATATTTTTTTTATATAAAATTGTTAATACCTTTGGTTCTACTCAATATTTTTTTTATGAAACCAAGCCTACAACATGCGCAACATGATTGCTCTCAGCTCTGAAAAAAAATCGATGACATTTAGCCAGTTTTGAGTCTATAAAGTCGAACTGGTAGTGACTGACACACATACATAGACACATTAATACACGAATAAAGTTACGGCTGGATTCGGTTTTCGGAATGTATGAAATAAAAAAGTATCCAACAATTTTTCAATTCTGACCAATGTACGGACAAAACTTTAATTTCATATGTATAGATATAACACGTTTCGGGGTAAGATCTCTTTTTTGTAGACCCGTTATAAATTATCTATATACATAGACCCTTATCCACATATGTAGACTATATGTATTATGTATACCCTTATCTACATCTTTATAAGATATAATTATGAACCCACGACTTCACTTCACGATAATTATTTTTGAATCGGAGATAATAAGGAGTTTCGCCAAGAAGACGCTTGCTAAGTTTGGAATGAGGCAAAGCAGGTCCCCTAGAAACACTGTGTACTCGTTTAAATACTCGGCTTAACTATTTAAAGGTCTGGACAAACTGTCAGGGTAGATTAAAACGGAAGCACAGTGCGGCCGCGAACCGTCTACCCTTCAGCCTGTACCCTCCACCTCCCTTCCGCTACCCTCTCAGTCACCCTCCTCCAGTGCGGCCTTAGACTCAGAGTTGAAATGATCAGATATCAGATCATTTGATCTGAAGTTTGATGACAACTTAAAATACATTTTAAACTTATAAATGGAAAAAAACTAAAAAAAAAAAATGGTTTTTGTGTAAGTTCCTTGATTATTGGCGGTAGTTTTTTTATTTCAATGGTACTTTTAAAATTGTCATAAACAACATAAATAAAAATAAAATTATTGGAATCTATTTGACAAAACAACAGCTCTATTGCAGAACTAAAGTCATAATTATTTCTACAAACAGAGCCGATGCTTATTTACACAGCTTTTTTAAATTTGTTTATTGCGATTTTTCTAGTTGTGTTTTTTTTGTTTTGTGTAATTTTACAAGTGTAAACAAATCTTCAACTGTTAAAACCCAAGAAGTAATTGTTCACATTTTAATCCATGTATGTGATAAAAAAAAAAAATACTGATAATGAGAAAATGTCGTGGATTTGAATCTTATTCGGCGCAGGTCATAAGGCTAAATACGAATGAAATACATGACAAAAAATCTATTTGATGTGGACGAATATTGTGTATTAGAATGGACGGGAAGAATTGAGACGGGGCCTCCTCAATCTTGCCGCGAGTTGTGCAATGTAAATAAACGATAAAGAGAGAACGAACTAACTACGATTTATTTCGGCAGCGTGAAAGATACAAATACTGAGTCGGCAAATTTTTCCCTCCCTAACATTCTTAACGCAAAAAAGGAAATAATGTGCAGCTCAAATACACGTATGAAATAGTTTGGAAATCAGTGTGGCACATAGCTTTAAAGATGTCATGCTTAAACAACGCATAATTGTTTAATTCATGTTTACCCCTTTTTTTAAATCTATCAAAATAATTTGGGAAACTTACATGGGACCAATAATAGACTAATTATAACCTCCACAACAAATTTCATTGAAAAATTTGAGCATTTTTTTAAAGATATACTGGTTCCCAAAAATCTTATAACGACAGACTCGAGTACAAAAATGTTTCCTGATGTCTGAAATAAAATTCTGTCTCAGGATTATTGAATTCATAAAAAAATGTACTTGTTCAGAACTTGATCACAAAGTTTCCGTCAACTTATTTACGTAAGCTCAGAAGCAAATAAGTTCAATATGTGAGTGTCAAACTTCAATGTACTTCTTTAGGCCATTTTAAGCCTCACATGTTATGAACCGAGAACCACTAATTTAAAAAAGTAATCTCACTAATTTTAAAAATTTAAGAATATAATTGTTCAAACCGTAACATCATTTATATTTGCATAAGATTTCTAGCATAATTCACTGAACAAATTTAAAAGATAACATGATTAAATTATGTCAAGGATAAAAATATATAGTCGGTATAATCATTACCTGTCATGAATATATATATATATATATATATATATATATATATATATATATATATATATATATATATATATATATATATATATATATATATATATATATGACAAGAGTTGTGAACATAGTGTATTTTAAGTGCTGCTACGTTCGTTTTGTCCTCAATTTCATTAATTAATATCAGTACATTATGAAGAATCAAATTTTAAAAATGCTTTTCAAGATTAATCAACATTAAGATTAATTATTCTTATTCAACCACTTATCATAAATGTAAAATAAAAAAATTAAATTGTACCACCAACTAATTCAAATGGTTAGTATTAAATATAAAAAAATAATAACGTAATCTTAACTCATAGGCAACCTTATTAAATTAAAACCAGTTATGTACTTGGTAATAGGAAAATTATACAAATATATATATATATATATATATATATATATATATATATATATATATATATATATATATAAATATATATATAACCGGTTCTTAAGTGATCTTTAATGGTAAGTTTCATTCATAAAAAAAAAAATAGTGTAAGAAATAAAAAGGAGGTCAGGTTGTTACAGCAAGTATTTTAATATTCATAAAGTGTAATTTAAGAATTATTATGCATTAGATATTGAGCAAATAATATTCCAAGTATGTAAAAATGATGTAATTATGCTGATTTAAAAGGGCACTGCTTGAATGAGAAATTATTTCTGATTAATTCATTAATGGAAACGTTTCAAATTTTACACTTTAGCTCATTATAAAGGTTTGTATAATATTATATTACTTTAAACATTAGTCGATATTTCATAAGCAAACAATATTTGCGTTACAATCGGGGGAAAAGTATTTAAGTTAACTCAATTTATTTATTTATGTATATGTTTATTTTTTTTATGAAAAAGTTAATTAAATTTGAAAATTATTACGAAATACTTCAACCACAATTTCTTTAGCTTAGATGTACCAGTATGTATTGTATTACTATACTAAACAGTATGTATTACTAACTAAAAAGTTTTCAGAAATCGATAAATTTCAAATCATTTAGTTATTATTCATTGAGATTCCCTCGATAAAATCATCATGAAACTTTTTAGCAAAAAAAAGAAGTTATTAAATAATAGTTTACAAACTAGCTGACAACTGAAGATATTAAACTTTTCTCTTTGTTATTTGGTTCACTTACTTACTTTATTATTGATACTTTATTAGTACTTATTATCGTACTTTATTAGTGATTCAAATAATAATAAATAATATTTAGTCATTTATTAATATTGCCTTTTTCAAAAATGTTTTACTTAACGTCAAATTGTATCATAATTAAGAAACTAATAGTGAAAGTAAATTCTTGTGGCTTTTGTTCATGATATAATAAACCACATCTTTCTTTTAATGGAATGGTGAAAATAAAACTTTTAAAATAAAAAACAATGTTCTGCATTTATAAGCGTACATTTAACATTTACGAAGTTAAAAAAGGTCCAAATGTCAACGTCTAAAATCAAGTAAAACCCAACAAATTGTAATTATACTATAATTATGAAAAATAATTCATAATAAAAAAAAATCATAAAATAATTTATATCAAACAACCATTTTTCTCTGTTGTTTTGGTCTTGAGATATAATAATAATTGTAAATATGGGTGTTAATTAAATCTGACAAATATCAGATAATAGCTTTGAAGTAGAAAAAAGGATATACTAATAATTACAATTTGCTTGATAACACTGCGACTTAAGACGAAGAGATTTAAACACAAACATTGGGTTAAAGAAGGAACTGAACAATCGATTTGTTTTAAGTTGGACAGATTGTTCAGTTACACCTATCCCCGTTTCAAAATAATGTAAATAGAGAAAAGTAAGTTGGCTAACCTGAATCTGAAGGTGTTACTACTCCCAGGTCGTCGTGCTTGCTAGGCTTTTTCGTGTTGTAGTTGTGGTCGAAGGATACGGAGCTTTGGATGGTGGTTGCGGTGGCTGTTACGATGTTGGTGGTTTCCGTCCTCCTCTGGCCGGTGATTTCGCTGACGGCTACTCCTCTCGACCATGAAAGTTCGTGGTCGTCCGGCGTCTTACTAAGGTCGTCCTCTGACTGCGGTGTGTCCGGCCTGTGTAGTACTTTGGTAGGTGCCGGTATCGACGGTTTCTTTATCAGACTTCTACTAGGTGACGGAACGGATTGAAGATGTGCCGATAAAGCTTTATTCGAAGGTATTCTAATAGGACTGCTACAGCTGTTGACACTTCCGTTACTATGTGTTGTGGATGTACAATTTGAAGAACTAGAACTACTACTACTGCTACTCCTGTTTGTTTCGTTTTGTGTCGGTTTTCTTCCTACGTGGTCTTTGCTGCCGCACGTGCCGGCCCACATGCAGTCGTGCACCCTGATCATCGAGGTGCCTCTTTTACAGTCCAGGTTCCAAGAGTCGTCCTGCAGGTTCCAGGCGTCCGAGAGGGATTCGAGCTCCGTCTTCCAGAGTTCGCCGAGAGGTGAGAGGTTGAGGTTCTCGAACAGGTCGAGACCCTCGCTGAGGAAGGGGAAGTCCATGGTGAGGTCCCAGTCTTGTTGAAGTACAGGCATCTGCAATCAAATCAAGAGCGTCCTCTAGAATTTGATTGAAGTAACACAACAATTTAATAGTACATGGAAAACAATGTACAAGTCAATGGAAAAGTTCACAGGAATTTTCCGTCCGATAACATAAACCATTAAATTATAGAGAGAGGACAGAAGATATAAATAAATGCGCACAAGTAGGTCGTCCAGTCTTACGGAAGACCACCAAATACTACCAACAAACATGCTACAAATTTGATCTGTCCGGAACCGAAATCCCTTGTACAGAAATGCTGGTGAGAAGTCAAAAGCAGAATGAAGTCTACGAAGATCTTGTCCACACCCAAGTTGAACTACGATCTGAGGATGAGTGTCCTGTGACAGCTAAAAGCTGACAAATAGCTATAAGGTTGAGATAAATAAAAACAATATACAACAGAAACCCCAGAACATAAATTTATATTAATAATACTGCAGTAGCGTTTAGAAAAACATAAAATATATAAATAAAACAAAACCAAATCGTACAAAATACGACTTTTCAATCAAACAAGCAGATCGACCCTAAATCAACCCTGTTTGAATACCGAATACCTGACCTTTTAGCCAGATGACTTTAAATATAATTATGTAAACATATTAGAGGTAGGTATTTAGTTAGAATTCAATAAAAAAAAGGCAAATATAAAGCTTTTGGATTTAATTCGTATAATAGGGCTGTTTACAATCTATATTTTCGTTCTTTACTATAATCAACGAGTGTAAAATCATTTAACCCTAAATGAGAATTTAAGATTTTTTTTAGTTGCTCACAAGAATAAAAATAAACAGACCACTAACAGTAAGTATGTCTTTTTTTAATTATAGAGTACGACACTACGTTATCTAACAACTGGAATTTTATAAAACCTTCGTGACATTTTTATTAAACCAAGAATTCCTATATCCGAGATTGAAAAAAATAAACACTTAGGTATATTTGGTTACTGAATTAAGCTCATTGTTATTTGGGTCAATTCAGATCAGATACTATCTAGCGATTATCAATATTGACTTTATCATTATTTGTCAAAATTACATCCCTGTAAATAAGTTATACATCATTTCTGAATTGACAAAGTAAAGGACTGAGTTGATATTGGTCAATTTAAAATTTGAATTCAATAAAAATATGATTCAATAAGGAGATATATACTATGCCATTATATACTGTGAATTAAAATCGATCTGCCTTAATTTCAACCCCAATTTTGTACACCCATTGTGTAAGTTAAAAGAAGTCACAACATAAAAATTAATTAAAAAAAAAAAACCCACAAATAAAAAAAACCGCGAAATCAGTGTTATGTTATTTCGCGGGGTTTTTTTCAAATTAAAGTATATAGAACAAAGTCCATTGTCAATCGAATTAACTTGTAACTTGACTTCGTGAAACGACCTCACTTAACAAAACAACTGATTTTATTGTGATACTATAAAAATATAGGTAAGTATGTCACAATAGTTCAAACGACATAATGGTAAGCAGTCTTGTTAAAAAAAAAAATCAACATAACAATACACAAAATCAATAATGCGTCTGACTATGATTGAAATATGTTACTTTAAAAATGAGTAGGTACATCCCAATTATACATATTTCCCAACAAATTTCAACACATTATAAACAAAAATAAAAAAATAGCATAAAAGAAAAAAATAACAAAAAAATGATTGCAGTCTGTAAACTACAGTGAAAACAAAAAAACAATTTACCACATTTTCTTATCAACAACTTATAAAAGAGTTACTATCTAATGTTTTAAATATAAAAAAAGAAAACTATGTATACATCTATTGTGTACAAAATAGCTATTTTTATAAAAGAATGAATTTAACTTTATCTATAGTATTTTCTTTCTTCCCTGGTGATTCATAAGGTCACGTGTTCTAAAAACCTCCCTTATCACCAAAAATAAAAAGGGGGGCTCGATTTGTTTACATCGATCCTTATCGATGTCGGTTTAATTTACCTGGGAAATGAAAACCATTTTTTTCTTTTGTGTCTACGAAACACCTGGTTATCGTTCATCCATGAATTCTTTACTTTCTTTAATCACCATATTAAGTTACCAGATTCCATAATAAATGTTATCCACAGAGCATATTTTAAAGAAAAAATTGATACAGCAAAAAATAAAACTAGACCTTTTTCTAAATAAAAGTCAGTTGTTTAAATAAAAATTTTCTGGAAATTACAGTTTAGAAAATAAAAATTACAAAAAAAATACCCAGAATATGAATAAATAATTGAAAACTTTCATAAAAACATAAAAAAAACACAACTATTAGTTGAACCAAGTTAATAATATGTAAATAATTGAAATGCTACGAATAAATTATCATTAAAAAAAAGAAGTGTTTTTTTTTTTCAATAATTAACGCGTATGAATTCTTTAACGGAGTCTTAAAAAATGCACTTAAGTCTTTCACTGCAGTAAATTAAATGTATTTTTATTATTCACACTGTATGTTCCTTTTTTTAATTAAAATATATAAACACACATACACACACACACACACACACACACATATATATATATATATATATATATATATATATATATATATATATATATATATATATATATATATATATATATATATATATATATATATATATATATATATATATATATAATAAATAATATAATAATGAGAATTTTTTTTAAACAAGTTTGCTTGTTCAATGCATGGCTGCATTGAAGAGAAAATGAAGACATTCCATGTGTGAAATTAAGTGAGCAAAAAAATAATTGCGACTGCATATTATATGCAAATAATAATAAAAAACCCTTATAAACTAGGTGGCTTATACGAAAGAAAGTAACGTTAGTTAAATCCACTTTATTCAGAATAAAGCAAAAATTCATTCAACAATCATTTTGCCATCTACGATTGCACCAGATTAGAAATCATAACAGACGTAGATGGGAAAAAAACCTCACAACTCGAAACTTGAACAAAAATTGGAACTATACACTATTAGTCCAGGAGATAGCGTGCAAAAAAGTGTCTGACTAACATCAAGTTAGAATTTTGTATACAAGTCAATCTTTTGGTGCCTTTAAAGAATATGTGGTCGGCTAAGTTCGTCTGCGGGACATAGCTTGGCTATTAGACGTTTGAAAAAAACAAACCGGTGGAGAGCGGCCATGTCTCACCAATTATGGTGGACAATGGGATTTTCATGATCCTGAGTACAGAATTAGTTAGTAGACCAAAAATCAAGACGATGTTATTTTTCCCACTTGATAGGTTAGTTATTCAAATGTAACTAAAAATCAAAATGGTCACCTGTCAAGGAACAAACTAACATCAACTTGATTTTCGGTCTACTAACTAATTCTGTACTCAGGATCATGAAAATCCCATTGTCCACCATAATTGGTGAAACATGGCCGCTCTCCACCGGTTTTTTTTTTTTCAAACGCCTATTGCCAAGCTATGTCCCGCAGACGAACTTAGCCGACCACATATTCTTAAAAGGCACTAAAAGATTGACTTTATACAAAATTCTAGCTTGATGTTAGTCAGACACTTATTTGCACGCTATCTCCTGGTCTATATACAGTCTATAATAGGCAGGTTACGGCACAAAAACCAAAAAAAAAAAAAGTTTTTACTATTTGAAATTTAAATCTCTGTCACACTTCGGTTCAAGGTTGGTTTTCCCCCTAAATGTTCAGACCCCACAAACAATAGAGTCCTATTTATCTTGCAGACATGATTCTTCAAAAAAAAAAAGAAAAAAAGTGGGTTATTAATATTGATTTATGCAATACGGAAACAATATAAGAACAATAAAGTGAAAAAGAGAACACCAATATTTTTAGGTAAAACCTTAATAGCAAATCTGTTTCTATCTGTCGTTATCATTGATCGGTTCTTATCAGTAAAACAGTGATAAAAAGTATCGTCCTATCGCTTTGAACTAGACTTTATGGTACTTCTTTAGATTGTTACTCCCCTATGTTGTTTTAGAATATAAATGACTGACTGTTAAGACAAAGGGATGTTTAGTCCAATGTACTTTGGGACAAAGGAATATCACACTTCTGTTTTTATAAGGGGAGTAACAGTGTAAAGAAGAACATTCCATACACCTTCTTTAGATTGTTACTCCCATCTGTTTTCTTTATTAAGGGAGTAACAATCTAAAGAAGTGCCGACTTGGTAATAATAATAATTCTCCTTTAATAGTTAAACAGACGCACAGAGCTAATATTTTAAATTTTAATTGCTGTGAGCAAATTTCCACAAGATATTGTTTTCCTTACATCTAAAGAACTATTTGAACGCTTTTTGAACCTTTGTGATCGATTAGAGTCTAGATTTAGATTTTCCGTAAGAATTTTTGATGAAGGCCGACATTTGGAACCCTATTACAAAGACCATTCTTGAAGCGGTTCGCCCAAGGTGTTATTTGCAAAAGGTTCATACAGTTCTTTAGAAGTAAAGAAAACGTTATCTAGTGAAATTATGCTCACGGTAATTGAAATTTAAAAATATTAGGTCTGTGCGTCTTTTTATACTATAATGGCGAATTATTATTGTTATACAGTCCACTTTAAAGAGATAGAACAATACTGTTTATCACTGTTTTACTGATAAGAACCGATCAATGATAACGAGAGATTGAAACAGATATGCTATTAAGGTTTTATCTAAAAATATTGGTGTTCTCTTTTTGACTATATTGTTCTGCGTTATATTGAACCAACGTTAAAAAAAAAAGAAATTGCGAATACGATAAGTTTTCAGATAGCTTATTAAACTGGTTATTCAACATTGTATTGGTCAGAATAAAAACAAATATCGAGACTTAATAGCGTTTATCATCACTAAACTTATCGTTCCAAAAACAATCTAATTTAGGATTAAATACAAATTAAGATATTAAGTTTGTTCCAAACAAGCAGTGTATCAACTGCGGGATCGTCATGGGCATGCGCAATGGATAAAAGCCGTTCCAACCCGACTTGTGACGGTGTTTCGTACCGTTCTCCAAACTGTGGATTGAGTGGATTGGAACAGTTACTGTTCCAAAACACGCTGGAATCGTTTGCGAATTGAAATGAGGTTGGCGACACTGCTTTTTCGACCTTGTTTTTCATTGTTTATAACCTGCATCTAAATAACCTTCTATTTGAGTTTAATTCCAATTCTTATTTGTTTTTAATATTGAATCTCTTATATCTGCTATTAAAAGTGCTAATAATTATAGTTATTTATTAAAATAATAAATAAAAACTGTCGAATCGATGAAAATGTGTATTTTCCACCTACTGGGATATTGTATGTACCTCGTGAGTAAAGTGCCATTATTCTCCTTTTAGGGACCATGGTTCCTTCGGCTTCGCTTTAAGAACCAACTTTTTCGCTCAGGGAATAATGGCTTACTTTACTCCCTAGGTGCATAAATAACTATTTGAAGTTTTGTTTTAATTAAATATTAAGTTAAATCATAAGACTATATTATAATTTAAACATCTAAACATTAAAAGAGTTAGAAATACACTTTTGAACATATTAAATAACTCTAACTGTTATTAGAAATAACAGAATGAATGAAAGTTACTGCTTTATGAATAGTCAGAGTCAGAAATCAGGTTAACAAAACGACAACAAACTTCGAATCTGACTAACAAGGCAAAGTTATATATAAATATCTGTAAAAAATAGTATTAAGATTGAAAAAAATTAACACTTATATAGAGGTTATTGAATTAGGCCGACTGTTATTTGAGGTCAATTCAGATCAGATACTATCTAGCGATTATCAATATTGACTTTATCATCATTTTTCAAAATTACATCCCTGTAAATAAGTTATACATCATTTCTGAATTGACAAAAGTAAAGAGCTGAGTTGATATTGGTCAATTTAAAATTTGAATTGAATAAAAATTATGAATCAATAAGGAGATATACAGTAGAACCTCGATAAGAAGTGTCTCAAGGGGATTAGGGAAACAAGTCATGTTATCGAGGTGCTCTTTTTGTTGAGGGTCGTGTTATCAAGGTTATTTTAGCTATCAGTCGTGTTATCGAGGTTAATGGGTGGGGTTTTCATGTCTAGACTTGTTCAAGGTCGACCCATTCCTGTATAGAGTCGAGTTATAGAAATTTACTTCTCAAAACGACTTGTTATAGAGGTTCTGAGTTACGTTGTGAATTGGAAAAAAAATCCGTGTTATTGAGGTTGTTTGGATAATAATAGTCGTGTTATAGAGGTTAGTTTAACATTATGTGTTATGGCAATCTCAAGGGGATTTGAAAATTGCACTTGTAATTGAGGTTGTCGTGATATTGAGAGTCATGTAAGCGAGGTTCTACTGTAATATGTTTTGGAATTATTAAATGATTATAAAAATAGGTAATATATTAAATGGAATAGATAAAAAAAAGTTGACAAAGAGAATATCGTCCTACATAATCAAGACTCCGGCAAAAGTGTTACAGAATCCTAAATAAAAGATGTCACTGGATTCTAATGCAGTAGAAAATCATTTGAAAATTTCAATCAAAAATCGGTTAGTTAAGATTATTTTAAAAATAAAAATAGGTTATAGACACAGACACACGGAATAAAAAAGGAAAGGCGGAAGCGAGTGTACGGGTTTTTGTATCTCTCCCCCTTGCATGACTTTGGGGTTTTTAGTGGAGTCTAGACCTCGGTCTAGACCCATTGTGGAGGGGAGAGCGGCCTACACCCCACCCTATAGCATCCCGACACTTGGCTTGTCACCGCATTAGAACACAAGCTCAAGCTACTAACGCGTACCTTATCTACAAAAGGACCACGCCCCATTCTTCTTATAATAAAAAGAGTAACATGACTACAATAAGTAGCAGAGGCCTGTAAAGCAACAGCTATTAAAAATTCGCCAGTGTCTACGCCGTTTCTCGAACAAGTAGAGGTTCACGACCCTATATTCTTACCGGTGTAGTTCCGCGGTTTTTTCCACGAACACAAATGTAGATGAGAGTATCCCTAAATACATACCTCTAAATTTAAATCAAACTATAATTATTACTATTTACAATGGGAGACAAACAAAGAAAAATAGACTTCAGCGCCGGGATTCGAACCACGAATCTCTATATTTCCAGTACAGATGCTCTAGCCAATTAAGCTACACTGAAGAATAATTTCCTCTGTCGATAACGATTCCTAGTCCGGAATTAAGCTTTCAAAATTGTCTACAAGTCTAGAAGTCAACATTAATTGATTGTACTAGGTACAGGTACTAATTGGGTACTTTATAATTACAAGCGTTAATTCTCGGTCTAGTTCTATTGTCGTTAATGTTAGACTTCTAGACTTGTGGAAAAATTTGAAAGCTTAATTCGGGACTAGGTATCGTTATTGACAGAGGAAATTATTCTTCAGTGTAGCTTAGTTGGCAAGAGCGTCTTTACTGGAAATAAAGGAGGCCCGTGGTTCGAATCCCGGTGCTTAAATCTATTTCTCTCTGTCTGTCTCCCGTTGTAGAAAAATAGTAATTATAATTTGATTTAAATTAAAATTTAAACGTTCCGTATAGTATGAATACTACCAAAAACTTAAAAATTGCATACCTCTAAAGAGATTTTTTGCCACAAGTCCTTAGCAACGCGGGAAAAAATATATTTGAAAATATTATTAATTCTTATTGTCATAGGAAATGCATTATCTGTAATAGTTTCATCTAACTGTAGTCGTTAAGTAGATTAAAAATAAAACACTTCTTTAGATTGTTACTCCCCTTAGAAAAAAAAAAAAAACAGATGGGAGTAACAATCTAAAGAAGGTGACGGAATGTTCTTCTTTAGACTGTTACTCCTCTAATAAAAACAGAAGTGTGATATTCCTTTGTCCCAAAGTACATTGAACTAAACGTACCTTTTTCTTTATAATTATTTACTCAGTCATGTATACTTTAAAACAATAAAGAGGAGTAACAATCTAAAGAAGGTGTACGGAATGTTCTTCTTTAGACTGTTACTCCCCTAATAAAAACAGATGTGGTGATATTCCTTTGTCCCCATAAGTATTTTGGACCAAACATCCCTTTGACTCAATAGTTATTTTTAATTTACTTAAAGTCATTTATACTTTAAAACAACAAAGGGGAGTAACAATCGAAATAAGTACCAGTAAAACATTGTAAAGAAATGTGTACCTTACAAATCAAATAAAATTATTGAGATTGAAAAATTAAACTTAACTTTTATACAGGTTTTAAAATATAAGAAGAATATTATTGGTCAATTTAGATCAGATACTATCTAGCGATTATCAATATTGACTTATCATCATAATCAAAATTACATCCCTGTAAATAAGTTATACATCATTTCTGAATTGACCAAAGTAAGGAGGGAATTTAATACTGGTCAATTTAAAATTACAAAGATTAATATTTAATAAATGGTTCCCTTTTTTCTATTATGTCATTAAATTATTTAAATTCATTAATATAATAATAAAGAACCAACCAACAAAAAAGATATGAATGACAGAAAGTCGACTTTGAAATTTTAAAAAGACTAAATTTATAATAAATATTATTATTAATGACAGTAATTGCATATGAATTTTGTAAATAATGAGCATTCGTTGAACTATAAAAAGACAGCCAGATAATGCAATTCTTAATGACCTGTAATTAAATATAATCGCATTTACACACAACTTAATCATAATATATACATACATGAATACATCATATATAATTAAGGCAGTCATATATACATACATAATACATATTAAACAACATACACTTTCACCTGATTGTATTCATGTCAAAAATACATTATTATCAATTTAATTTTTTATGAATGTACCTTGAATATATATAATTTTACGTTAAGAAATAAAAATTTATTATTCAAGACGATAAATGGTTTAAAACTTATAAAACAGAATATACAGGTGTATTAAAGGTCGACCGAATTTTTATTTTAAATAATAAATATGTAGGTCAAAGTATGTTGGGAGCAAGAAGTGGGAAGTATAAAAAAAAAGGCAAGAAAATATTGCATAATTTAAAAGTAATAGTGGATAATAATAACTTGACCATCAGAGAGAAGGAAAATAATAGTAAGTAATCGATATTTTAATGACAAGAACGGCAAAAAAAAGTAATAATAGAGTGCAGGTCCTCAACTAAATTATACCAACAAGTTTCACTAAGCTCTCATTCATAATCGAAATATATTATGTATGAATACATTTCATAATAAATCGTCAACATTTTTAATATTTTGTGTAAGGATAAGATTTATAAACTTATTCACGGTGAATCAAAATTTAAAAAGTCGTTCAGATATTTATAATTTCGAAATTGAATTGTTAAATATTTTCTAGTGTTCACTTTCTTATACAGCTAGAAAAAAAAAATGAGGAAAAATACGATTTAGAGATATCGATGGATTAACGCGTTTCGAAGTGTTATGAGTCCAAAAATATGTTGTTTTTTTTTTAAAAAAAAAAAGTCTGTCTGTAGCGCAGACGCAAGGGGCCTACACTAGAGGACCGATTTTTACGAAATTTGGCATACATATTTAGAGAAATCATACCCCGAGACGAAATCGAGAAATTAATTTTAGCTTCAAATTTAGGAGAGCTACCCCCACACCATTTGAAAAAAATACGATTTAAATTAAAATTTTCTTAAATGTAGTCCATTTAAATACGAATCTAAAGATATAAGCCGTTTTCCCGGGAAAAATCTAGTACCTGAGAAAATTGCTTTAAAAGCGGACGGAGAGAGGCCCGGGGGTTCGAGTTTAAGGCGGAGGGTTCGATTCCCCGCCGAGGAGAAGTTATTATTCATGTTAAATTTTGATAAAATGTTCAATAATGATTAAATGTACATACAAAAACTTGAAAACTTTACAGTAGAAGTGTCTCTAGGGAATTAGGGAAACAGTCTTGTTATCGAGGTGCTCATTTTGTTGAGGGTTGTGTTATCAAGGTTATTTGGGCTATCAGTCGTGTTATCGAGGTTAATGGGCGGGGATTTCAAGTCTAGACTTGTTTAAGGTCGACCCATTCCTGTATAGAAACGCGTTATAGAGGTTGACTTCTCAAAACGACTAGTTATAGAGGTTCTGAGTTACGTTGGGAATTGGAAAAAAAAATCCGTGTTATTGAGGTTGTTTGGATAATAATAGTCGTGTTATAGAGGTTAATTTAACATTGTGTGTTATGGCAATCTTAAGGGGATTTGAAAATTGCACTTGTAATTGAGGTTGTCGTGATATTGAGGGTCGTATAAGCGAGGTTCTACTGTAAATGGAATACACTGGGCTAAATAATTATGAACTCGTATACGAGAAAGTTTGTCTGAGTTGTCTCGGACCGATTTTTGTTGATAAAATCGTAGAAAAAGAACGCCCTTATAGATGAAACTTTTGAATTCCGTACCTAGATCTTCACCACTGATAGTTTAGATGCATTTAAATCCAGTTAAACAAATATTTCTATTAGAACAAGGTGATTACGTATGTACGGAAGATAGAGGGTGCAATGTATTGACGGAATGACAAAGTCAATGACCCTCGGTGAGAAGAGAACTGCATGCGATACATACAAAGGCAAGGTTGTCACTCTATGCAGTATGCAGCCCGTAGCAGTGACGCACGCTTAGTATGCATTCCCTTCATCTCATTTCCTCTTTCATCTCTTTTATATTATTAAGTATTTTATAATAGTGAATATTATTAAATGCAAAAATAGAACAATAGAAAAAATAATATGTACACGTACAACCGAATAACTTAAACGTAGCTGGTTCAATTCTTACAAAAGTTACATTTGTTTTACTCTTAACTTTTGTAAGGTCTCAATATTTTTTTTTTACACGACAACCTCAATTACAAGTACAATTTTCAAATCCACTTGAGATTGCCATAACACATAATGTTAAATTAAACTCTATAACGCGAATATTATTATCCAAACAACCTCAATAACACGGATTTTTTCCAATTCAAAACGTAACTCAGAACCTCTATAACAAGTCGTTTTGAGAAGTCAACCTCTATAACGCGACTCTATACAGGAATGGGTCGACCTTGAACTACACTTGAAAACCCCGCCCATTAACCTCGATAACACGACTGATAGCCAAAATAACCTTGATAACAAGACCCTCAACAAAAAGAGCACCTCGATAACAAGACTGTTTCCCTAATCCCATTGAGACCATTCTTATCGAGGTTCTACTGTATAACATTCCAAAATTACTTGGTTTTAAAAAATAAACGAACTAATAGTCTCAAATAAAAATACACACATGCTATAACATTATATATATATATATTATATGTATGTATACATGAAGGTATAGTAATGTGACGCCAGCTGGGCATACAACAAAAGAGACATACATATATATATATATATAAATGCCTAAGGTCGTGAGAGATAAACAAATATATACACACATACACACATTATTATATATATATAGAAGGAAAGAGATCATTTGAGAGGTGTCCGGCCTTTCCGTCTGGCGTGTAACATGAATCTGACCTACATTTACCCCAAACATGACCCAGATAATAGAAACTCAAACCCAGGCCACACAGACAGACACGTCAACAACAAACAATTCATCATACATACATACATACGGACTGAACACAGACAGACAGACAAGAGAGAGAAACAAAATACAACAACATACGTAATTCTAAAGTTAAAACAACTATTTTTAATACTACATATATTAATATTTATCCATCAAAATTAAAAAGACTAAGATTCATCAAGTATTAATGGGATTAATCCTAGCATGGTTTTAAAATAAGACAGTTAGAGCTATAAACATTTCGTTTCAATTTAATCTCAGTTGAGAAAAAAAAATGATTTTTTTTATTAAAACAAGAAAATAATTAACCGAAAACCGTAAAATATATTTGAATTGATCAGAAATTATGCTGAACTAGATAGGTAAGTAGGTATTTGTATACTGAAGTAGGTATATAGGCGCTGAAGTAGGTAAATATATGAAAAATGTATTCTAAAATAATGACGATAAATTTGACCATTTTACTAATCAGGTAAAAAATTAATTTCTTAAAATGGGTTTTGAAACATAATTAAGTTGACCATTTAATAGTTAGTAAAACAAAATAAACATTAAGTAATATATTAATTATAAATTATACAACTATTCATATTAAAAATAATTTAATCTATAATACAGCATTATAGATATTAAATCATTTTCAAGCTAACTATATCAAATTCGGAATATAGTTAACTAAAAATGCGAGTAAGGAAAATATAATTCCAAATAATTAAAAAAAAATAATATTAATAAGCCCTTAATAACTTTTAAAAAAGTAACTCCACAATAAAGATAATCAATTAAAAAAAAAATGGAAAACATTTAAGAAAGAAGTAAATTTTAACGAGCGAACATTTATTCCTTTTTTTTACATGCATTCAAAAATATGTAAATTTTTTAAATAATTATTGTTAATAGGTCACTGCAATTAGTTATAAGTGGAAGAAGGCGAAAAAATTAGTTTAGACACCAAAAAAAATACTATAACGGGACTTCGTGGTTTAAGAATACTATGACCTTGAGGCCCACTATTAGGGAACCTCTACTACTCCAGTGTGCTACTCTACAGTTCATATACAGGCAACTGTAGCCACTACACTGTGAAGTATACAATATATAACATATATGTACTACATTACGCTATTTTGCTATACAACATACACTAGAATACAGTATAGATTACATAGATAGAATACATGCATGTAGTATTAGATCACAATTAATATAATTAGGTAACATATATAAAACAAATTTAACACTAGTTAGACAATAGTTAAATACAGTTTAAAATAGAATAATAATAAAATAAGTTATATTAATGATTATTATTTATATGTATAAATATTTTATTTTAAGTAAATAACTCTAAATCTTTTCATTACTTTAAAATTAATACGTTCTATAATTGTAAGATAATACTAATTATAATAAACAGGAATGCAAGTCAAAAAAAAAGTTAAATAAATAATGGGGAAAAAGTAACAAATATAGGTCATAAAACAATAAAGTATAGGACATAAAAAAAATACAAGGAACAAATAAAATGGGAATACAGGTCAAATGTAAAGAAAAAAAAAAGTAAAATTTCAATTTATATATATTAGAAAAATAATTATTAAAATAAACAAGAAAAATGTTTGTAATTAATACCATAATATGTATTATATTATATTTCATTATTATTTAATAAATAAATAAATAAAAGTTGGACTGTGTTAAGTTTAAAATGTTATAAAAACTAACTTAAAAATTAATTGTCCATAATATAAAAAAAAAACAAAAAAAAAATTTAAAATATACATATAATACCGATAAAATTATCAATGAACGAACCAAGAAATAGAATTAATTTTTTGTTATCATTATACTGTTTTAAATAGGTAGGTATATGATATGTATTTATATAATCTAATTTTAAAAAAATTGAAAGGGCCAAAGATTAAAAAAAAAACTATTAGAGCTACATAAAATAATGTTTATTTACTTGAAAGATAACGGGACACAAACAACTATTTAATCTTATATTTCAGTTCAGTCTAGACGTGATTATTAATAGATATATTTTATTTCTTAATCTTTAATTAAATTTACATTTTTTAAAGTGATTTGATGCTTTTTAAATATTAGTGTATTTTGATAAATATAATAATGTCATTGTTTACGAATTAATTTGATTTAGAGAATTAAAAAAAAAAATGAAAATCATTATAATAATAAACGATAATGTATTTTTAATCAAAGAAACTGAATTTTTTTACATAAAATAAAATGTCTGTACTTGTAAGATAATACTGATTAATGTAATTAAGATGTGAAAGTGGAAAAATAAATGTTAAAACATAGGTAAGTCATATAGAGAAAAAAATTTACAAATTATAGAAATGTTTAAAGTTCAATAACTATAAAAATAGATTAATATAGAGTATAAAATACAGTAGGACAAGATAGAACATGAAAAAATACATTTAAATAATAGATAAAGGACATAACATTAAATAAAAGTTATTTTCCTCAATAGAACATTATGTTCAATTAAAAATTTAATAAAATCTAAACTATACAGTCATGAAAGAACAATATTATTACATAACAATGACGTAAAATATTGTTTAAAAATCCTGAATAAATTAAACAAGAAATATTGTCCATAGAAGCAATATTTTACTGACAATCTGCACGCTACAATTTAACTATTTCGAGTTACCCAATAATGGATTAGATAAGCTACTAGGTAAGCTATTATTAAGCTTCAAAATAGATCAAGGGGCTTAACTGCTAATTCTACTTTAAAGTTTTAAGACTTGAGTTTTTTTTTCTTGAGTTATCGATTTTTATTTAATTACTGTATTAGATAGCTAAGTAAATTGTTTTGTCCATTTTGGTTTTTTTCTGGTTAGATTTAGAGTGAGTTAATCGTAATGACAAAGAAAATAATTATTGTAAAAAAAGTGCAGTAACTAAAATTATATTATAAATAGAACAACCACTTGAGATTTTTTTTTTTTTCTTGAATTTTTATAAAAATTTTCAATTTAGGTTTTATGCTATTTTTATATTTGTTAATTATACTCAATATATTTCTCTTTTTATCATTTTAAAAATATAAATATGTATATTTAAAACAGTAAGTAAGTGAAATATTTGTATCATTTTTTCAAAATCACAGTTATTATATGTATAATATTATTAAGTTATATGCATAATAATTATAACTAATATGTAATATAGGCACTTCTTTAGATTGTTACTCCCCTTATAAAAAAAATAAGAGGGGAGTAACAATCTAAAGAAGGTGTACGGAATGTTCTTCTTTAGACTGTTACTCTCTGTATAAAAACAGAAGTGTTACATTCTTTTGTCCCAAAGTTCATTGGATTAAATATCCTTTTGTCCTAATTGTTGTTTAGTCAGAGTCATTTATATTATATAAAAGAACAGGGGAGTAACAATCTAAAGAATTACCGTATAATATTAGTTAGTATTGACCGAATAGGTGAGTGATCTCAATGTTTTGACGGCAAATAAACTAAATCGGTTAATAAAGATGTTCAAATACAAAAAATAATCGTAGACTAACTATATCAAATAAATTTTGGTAACTATTGAATGTTCTTAATTTTAGAGACTAGATATTTTAAAAGTTTGTTTATCTAACAATAAATGGCGTGAATATTGACAGATTTGAACAAAATACGGGACACTTATAAATACGGCCGCATCTCAGCGTTTGTAACAACTGTATAGCTTTTTGGACATTTTGTTCTTAATATTTTTAGGATGCGGACAAATTCATATAAACTTAACCGAGTTTTGAATTTGGTAATGATTATTAGTGTCTCTGAACATCCTAAATACACAAGTTCGGTTTACAACACATAAATAGTAAACTAAAGTTTAAAATCATAACAAAGCTGTCAAATTCTAATAAACAAACAATTATAAAGCTACAAGAAATACGCTTTTATACGTCCTTTTTTAACATGATATTATTAAAAGGAAAATATTTACTCACCAGAAATTAGAATTACGTTAAGTTCGATCGTTTTAACACAGTATGTATAGAATTATTTTTAACAAAATTATGTTTCGATTTGACAAAAATTAAAAAATGAAAACATCCGAATTCTTAACCTAAAACCTACTTGGAAACATCGATAACTGACCTACATAGTGAGAAAACAAGATTCCCCAAGGTATTTAGACAATTTTCAACAATTTTGAACACTTATAAAGGAACAAAAGTAATTAATAATTTCGTAAAATATAAACAAAATGTAATATTAACAAGAGAATGAACAGACTAATAACGCTACACGGAAAAAATCACTCGAAATTTACTTATAAAGTAAACTTCATTCTTTCTGGTAAATAAATTGTTTGTTTGTTTGTTTATATTGTTACCCATAACAACGTAATATAAATTGAAAAAAGTTTTAAATAAAACAAAAACAATAGAGTACATATATATATTTATTTAAATATGACATTACGTGATTGTAAATAAATAATAATTAGGTAAATGGGTGAATTTAAAATAAAATTTTAAATAAGGCTACGCCGGAAAAAAAGATAAAAACTCAAAAACTCTTGACCCGCTATCGACTACCTAGATATAACTAAATCAGTTTCTATATAATTTTACTGTAATTATTGTTATTAATAATATAATTATAATGGAAAAAATGTTCGATAGGTAGCAAAACTATTAAAAAATATCAGGGTAAACTAATAGCATATTGTTTACGTATTTTCTAAAGACGTAAACAAAATTATTTGAACATTATTTGAGTGGATATAGAAATGAAATATTGAATTTAAATTGTTATAAAAATAAAAGAAAATAATATTTGATGTAAAATTCATATTTGTTTTAACATAAATATAAATTTATAAAAGAACTTTTAATTTTTATATTGACTGGGAGGTAATTTTTAGCGGAATCTTCTGGTCCAGCGCAGCCTTTAAAGAGAAAATAGGTAGAAAAGATTTAAATTAATTTTAATTTAAAGTATTAGAAGAAAGAAAGCGATAAGGAGTTACATAAAGTTTTAAATTATACGAACAAAAAAGAACTATTACAAATTTATGAACGTATAACAAAAGAAAACATGAAAATATCTCAAATATTTCATAACAGAATATGTAAAAAAAAGAATATAATATATACATAAGCGTAGTAAATAAAATGCAAGAAATAATAAGAATACAGGATGAATATGAATATACTAAACAATGATATTTAACTTTCATACATGATCCTAAGTTTTTAAGGATTTTTTTAAAGACAAAAATAAACACATTAGAAGACAATAATTCATAACGAAAATAATATATAAACATAAAAAAAAGTACCTTCAAATGGGTTAATCCAAAAAATGAACCAAGTGTAGACTCGATACGTATAAAATAATATTGATAAACACAAAAATTATTTTGGTTATTTGTAAAGAATATTTGGACACTGTTTATCACTGAAACCCGACGAAAAATATAATTTATTTTGTTTTAAATTATATTAGACGCGATGTAAATATAGTTTATAATTATTTTAAAAGAAAATTAATAGATTTCTGTGCCGAAAATATTAAATTTTAACACTTCAATACGGCACTTAAAATCCGAAAACGGTAAATAGTCCTCATTTTTAGATAGATTAACGGCATTGTTACCACCAAATAATAAATTAAAATTACTAAAAATTTTAAAAAAAAAAAAGATTTTTTTTTTGTAAAAAAAAAAAATATTTGAAATTAATTATTTTTATTTAAAATCGGGTTTCGAAAATAAAAATCAATTTTTTTTTTTTTTAAATATTTCTCTTATGTTCCAAATAGAAAGATGATTGGTGAAGAGAAAATTAATGACTATTTTAAGACTTGTTATATAGAATGAGTTGGAGAAATAAAAAAATTGAAAATAATTATTCGGACTCGGTGATGCGTTGCTCACTGCAGAACGAAAGGGACTGGCAAGATTTAGTTGAAAAGCCGGCCGGCTAAAGATGGAAGGCGGGTGAATTCTCCCCACTCTGCAAGGCCCGGCGTCATTACCATCTCCGCCCCACTCTGAACTGAACGACTCCTACCTCACTGTATACCAGACTTGCAGACCGTTCACTAGTTCACTGCTCGCCGCACACCTCCAAAAACATCAAAATAAACCCAATTCCCACCGTAAAACACCTTTAAAAAATAAAATAACTTAAGCCCAAACCTGATTTCACAATTAAAACTCAAAATCAATACGTACTTTCAGCGTATTTCGACGGAAAAATCCCTGTTTTTTCATCTGTAGACTCGCCCAAGTGATTCTAGACAGGGGTTTTATAACACCTAGCGCATTCTAGCGGTTTTTCTAACCAACTAAAACTCCTTTTACGATCTTTCTAGTTCAAAAAACCATTTGTAAAATACCTTTTTAATAACATTATTAATCGTATTTTGTCCGATAACTTCATACTACACTATAAATAACTATTAAATATAACGTTTTTGAAAGATAATATAGAAAATCGTTGAGTACTTTCAGCGTTTTGTTACGAAAAAACCGAGTTCATGTTAAGTGATTGACCGGCTTTTTCTTGGCCACTCTAGGATTTATTCAGTGAATTATGTTATGCTAGGGAGTTTTCACGGAAATTTCATGACTAGTTATTTGAAGAGAATAACAATTCAATAAATTTCATAATTTTATTATAAAAAAAAACTAAAATTTAAAGACACCAGATTTGAAAACATTAAAAAAACAAAATCTTGTCCTGATTTCGAGGTCATAAAATCTTTTTTAAAATGTCATCCGCTTTAATGCCTACAACATTTAAGCAAACAAAATTATGCTTATCAGTAAAAATCTAATCTCCCATGTTATAGGTTATATGGAGGCAAAACAATAATATCCTTATTTTACTATAACTAAATTATATGTACCTTAAAACTAAAACTAATATTAAGTTATTTTACCAAACTATTTTTTATAGGCCATAATACTCCCATATCCCTTATCTTTGGCTGCTTAATCCTTCTATAGCCCTATTCTACCCCCCCCCCCCCCCTTTGTACTGTTATTTTAAGTCATAAAAGCTTATAAAGTAAATATGTAGCATAGTAGTCTTAAATTTACTATGCTAACACATTCATTGAAGATTATATAAATGTCAAAACGCATTTGTTTATTAATATAAAATTAGTGACAATATTTTTGTTATAATTTTTACTAACCGGTCTAGTCATAATAATAAAATATGTATCCTTCCCTTAGAAAGGTACTCAGGACTATTGTGTATTGTGTACCTTATACACATTCCCCCACATAATTCCAGGAAGAGAAGAAATTGTTTCTGTGACACTTCTATTTAGAGGTGATTAGAGATGGTTAGAGGGGGTTAGAGGTGGTTAAAGGTGGTTAGAGATGGTTAGAGGTGGTTAGAGATGGCTAGAGGGGGTTAGAGGTGGTTAAAGGTGGTTAGAGATGGTTAGAGGTGGTTAGAGATGGTTAGAGGTGGTTAGAGATGGTTAGAGGTGGTTAGAGGTGGTTAGAGATGGTTAGAGGTGGTTAAAGCTAGAGGTTTTAACCAAAAATGACGAAAGTTATCGTCCAAAATAAAGGATTTTTTGTTGTCTCCAAATAGTAAAATTTCTAGGCTAAAAATAAAGTTTAAACTAAATAAAAGTTGTTAGCATTTCTGTTTAGGGAGAAAAATACCTGGAAATACATTAACTATTATACTCGTATGAGTATAAAAATAATAATATATGGAAAAAACTTTAAAATACATTAAGTATATGATTTTTACGGATAACTTGAAACAAAATTATACCCCTGTGGTGAAATGGAGAATTTACTTCATAGCTCTAAAGTTAGTGACGCCCTGAAAAACTCCTAAAAATGTGAGAAAAATAAAATTTGTTTTGACGGTTTCGATTAAAAAATATTCTAAAATGTAGTAGCTCTAAAGGCGGATTGTGTGAAGCCGGGTTCGATTCCCTGCCGAAGAAGAGTTGTTTTTATGGTTAATTTTAATAAAATGTTCAATAATAATTAAATGTAACCAGAAAAACTCGTGACAACAAATAAATGGAAAACATTGGATCAAGTATTTATGTAATAGTATTATAACCCACAGATATATTAATTTAAACTACCTCTAAACGCGGACTGAGTGAAGCCGGGTTCGATTCCCTACCAAGGAGGAGTTGTTTTTATGGTTCATTTTGATAAAAATGTTCAATAATAATTAAATGTAACCAGGGATACTCGTCGACACCTAACAAATTAAAAACATTAGACTTAGTTATTATGTAATAGTATAGTAAAGCACAGATTTTGTTTTAAAAAAAAAATATGAATCAATTTACTAATTTTCTCAAATAAATTTGATGAATGTCATATTTAGTACAAACTAAAGACTTGTCATCATTATCATGATGTATTTGATGCGATATTGATTTATCGTGATGTATTTGATGATGAGGTTAAATTATAATTCGGTGCGTGACCTACTATACGTAGTGGAGAAAGGTTGCAGTTTGCGTGTCTAAGCAGGCTCAATGACGATTATTTGTGTGACCCCCCCCCCCCCCCCCACGACTAAACCAACGTATTGACTATGAGAACACGACCCAACACAGAGGGAAATTCACCCCCCCCCCCCCTACTTACTCAGATGTTATTCTTAGCTCTGTGAGTTATGTATTTATACAATGAAAATCATTCAAATAACGAAAAGTAAAAGTCTTTCTATTTCCGAGAATATATACTATTAAGTCACTCTTGGGGAATATTTGTTAACAGGACAATGATTATTTACACGTAATAAAGCAAACTACGATTAAATAATTGAAAATCAATAATACAAAAATATCTTCACAAAACTGACAGGGTAAAAATATACAGTATAAAAAAAATAAATAAACAAATAAAATATAAAATTAATACAGTAGTTACATTTAACTGTCGTGAACCACTCGTATCTATCATTTACAAAGGAATTTGGGTACTTGTTAATTAGGAGCCCTGATTAGAGCTAGGTAGCAGCTGGTAAGAGAAAGTTCCTCTAACAATCTCTAACCACCTCTAACCATCTCAAACAACCTCCAACCAGCTCTAACCACCACTTTCCGATTCTGACCACCTCTAATCACCACTAACCACTTCTAACCACTTCTAACCACCTCTAACCACCTCTAACCACCTCTAACTACCTCTAACCACCACTAACCACTTCTAACCACAAAACAAATAAAATATAAAATTAATACAGTAGTTACATTTAACTGTCGTGAACCACTCGTATCTATCATTTACAAAGGAATTTGGGTACTTGTTAATTAGGAGCCCTGATTAGAGCTAGGTAGCAGCTGGTAAGAGAAAGTTCCTCTAACAATCTCTAACCACCTCTAACCATCTCAAACAACCTCCAACCAGCTCTAACCACCACTTTCCGATTCTGACCACCTCTAATCACCACTAACCACTTCTAACCACTTCTAACCACCTCTAACCACCTCTAACCACCTCTAACCACCTCTAACCACCTCTAACCACCTCTAACTACCTCTAACTACCTCTAACCACCTCTAACTACCTCTAACCACCTCTTACCACCTCTAACCACCTCTAACTACCTCTAACTACCTCTAACCACCTCTAACTACCTCTAACCACCTCTAACCACCTCTAACCACCTCTAACTACCTCTAACCACCTCTAATCACCTCTAACCACCTCTAACTACCTCTAACTACCTCTAACCACCACTAACCACTTCTAACCACCTCTAACCACCTCTAACTACCTCTAACTACCTCTAACCACCACTAACCACCTCTAATCACCACTAACCACCTCTAATCACCTCTAACCATCTCAAACCACCTCAGACACTACAATGGTTTCTTCAGTCATAAAAATTCATATTTCCTACTAGTAGGTTTTGGAGGCCCCCTGAAAACTTTTAGGGGCCCCTCTATTTCACTTCCAGGGGCCCCTCCGAGCGGCGGGGTCTGCGAGCCCTTATTGCCGCCACTGTTTCCTACAACTTCCTACAATACTAGCTGGATACCCGTGCTTCGCTACGAAGTGTTATTTTAATTTGATAAGTTTACAAACTACCGTCAAAAGACTATTTTACTATGCGAGAATATCTAGATTCTATCCCTCCCCTTTGATAAGATAATTTGCAAATATCCCAAATTTACCTCCCTCCTAAATGACAATATGACAAAACTGTATACATAACAACAATTACTGTACTCTTAAAGAGCTTTTCAACGATATGCATCATGAAGGGTATTCATTACTTTGACCCCATATTCATCACTTGAGTTGTACCCCGTACCCCTGTGTACCAAAATTTACATTTCGAAAATTCATGTAGACAGTGACCTTCCCATGTCTTTGAAGGTCAAGTGTGAAAATTGGACCAAAACTGTAGATTTGTATAAAGAACATACACATATACCTTGACGGCTGAACTACAGTATATGGGGCTCTTTCTGATAACATGTTATCTCACTATCGACCTCTTTCAAGACTTAATATATCGATATATCTTGTCTGTTAAACTCTTTTTTATTTCGATTTGGAACTCTACCTGGTCTATATGCAGGAGGGTTGTTTTTCTTTAGAAATGAGCGCTCCGCGAAGCGGTGTGGAGCGGCCATTAAAAATTCTAGGGCAAAAAAAAATTAAGGTTAACAAAATTAAATTCAAACCCAAAACAAAAAAATTTTCGTTAAAACGTGTAAAATTACGCAAATCACACATTATTCGGATATATTGAAATATGGCGTCAATTATAACAATCGATTGTGGGGATTTACGATGTATATAGTATAGTAGGGGCTCCATATACTGTAGTTCTACTTTCAACTTAAAATACCATTTGATTTAACTTGTTTTTACAAACAAAGTCTTTTATTAAACATTTATATAAACAAAATATTTTTTCACTTACCACAGTACAATGAGGTTAAACCAATAATGCGAACAAAATTATTAAAAAAAATTAAATAACTTAAACATATTTTGTTTCGGTTAAACTAAAAACATATTTAAAATATAATATTACCATGAAGAATAATTATTATTTATAAAAAAAATTATTTTAAATAATTTTTTCATAATAAATTTTAGATTATTTAATTTTGATACGGTGGTAGTGTGGTAGCCCTGAAAAAGGCGAGTCACTGGAACGTTGCGGTTTCCTATAGTTTTAGTGTGTCGGCCATATTGTTTTAACTACTCTAATTAGGTCAACAGTAATTTTAGTCGAATCTTACTTTAAATTCACTTCTTAATCGAGGAAAAGTCTTTTAAATCGGGTAGCGGATCTTTATATTTGTAATGTGTGTTATAATTTAAATGTTTCTTTTTGATATCTATACGTTTTTCTTTCGAAAAGTACATCTTTCGTGTATGTCGTTTATATTTTATTCTTTGTTCGCTGTTCTGTGTTGAAATCTTGTCTTTGGAGATTGATCGATTTGTTATTCAGTGTAATATCGACGATAATATCTTTCATAGTTAATTCTACGTATATTTATAACATCATTTAGAGAATATAATGGAATATGAAGATACACATAGGATGGATTGAAACAACGAAGCGAAGCTATAAAGGTAGATTGATTCTTTCTATTTACCTATTAAGTTAAATTGAATAATTTATGTTTAGTTATAATAAACAATCTTATTACACAACGATTATGGTACATAAGAGGTAATTTTATTTAAATTCTTAATCAAACTATTGTTTTTTTGTTTAGTTATTTCCTTAGAATTAAAAGCTATTCAAAAAGTGACGATTTTGGTTTTATTATTTTTTTTTAATGTAGGAGGGAATTATATTATAGACTACGCAACATTCCCACCCCCCTTAATCTTCCTTCTCGCATATTTTCTGTTACATTCTTTGTTTGTTTTACTTTTTCTTCGAAATCATTATTTTATGTTTTACTAGCTGGATACCCGTTCTTTGCTACGGAGTGTTATTTTAATTTGATAAGTTTGTAAACTACCATCAAGAAACATTTAAATTATTTTACTATGAGAGAATATCTAGATTTTATCCCTTCCACTGATTTCTATACCCCCTCTTTTTGATAAGATAATTTGCAAATATCATAAATTTAGCCCCCTCCTAAAAAGAAAACAAGGGATTCTACTGTACTCTATTCTAGGCAGCGGCCGCGCTGCGGCCGCTTTTCGGGGGTTTGTCGAGCGAAGCGAGTAGGGGGCAGAGCCCCAGTAATATATAAAATAAAATTGTATAAAACGTAAACAACATTTTACAGTTATAGGACTTTTTGTGTCCAGATTGTGTTTTAGTTGAGGACTAAGAAATTATAAATGTTTTCAAACAATTTTGTCTAATTTTAGGTCATAATTATGACTCATATAGCCATATTAATTTAAGTCATAATTGGGTTTTTAACATTACTGCGGTAAAATAGTTGTATTCTTCAAAATGAGTTTGTTATACTTTGGTTTATCAGTAGTATGTCTGCAGTTATCAGTAATAGGAGTTTATTAGTAGTACTTACAGTAAATATAGAACTTATTATAAGAGGTGAAAAATTCAATACACAAGTTGTAAGAGTAAAGTCCCAAAATGACGAATAAAAACCAGTAAAATGAGGGGGCCCATATAATATAGGTATAGCCGTGGGGCCCGCTACGGCTCTCGATGGGCCTGGGATGAATATGAACATAAAAGGAAATAAACTGTTAGCCAATAAAACCGATATTTTAATAAATATTTTACTTAACTTTTATATAATCGAGTAGTGTGCCGATGACTCACCTTAAAATTATTTATTATTCACAAGCTAATATAAGGCAATATAAATATATATTTTATTCCATTTATTTATTCCAATAAAAATAATTGTTTGTTTTGATTTGTTGGTCTTTAAATAGATATAATAACTAACAAATGTTTGTTTTGCTTTGTTGGTCTTTAAATAGATATAATAACTTATCTATAATAACTTTCCTATTATAACTTATTAAATTAATTTACTTACCTAGTTTAATTTTTTTTTTTTTTAAATAAATTTAAGCTCCTTGCCACTGGCCTAAGGGCTCGTAAGTAATAAAATAAATACCATTATTTCACTATAATACATTACGCGTCGAGTGCGGAAAGAAGCATTTTGCATGCGAGTGTGCTCGGGTGGTAAAACCACACGAGCAATGCAAAATGCCGTTTTCGCACGAGTTGCGTACCGTACTTTATCTACGATTGTTAGATTTAAATAATAAATACAGAAACAAATAAACTTGCTGTATGTAAGTTCGTATCTCTCTCTTGATAAAGATGACATTAATTCATTAGTTGTATTTTTTGCCGAATTAATTATTTCTGGAGGATTATTACTCTCCACATTTTCGTCAAAGTCACTTGATTCACTCATTGTTTTTCACTAAAACCTCGATATAAACAGTTACTTTAACAAAAGAACACCAAATTAGTTTTGTTAAATGTAAACAAACTCACTAATCGTGCGTAAAGCTGAAGAATTCCTCTTCTTTACCGCACTAGCGTTGTAAAGAAGAGGAATTATTCAGAACTATGAGACGCGCATGCGCAATGAATACAAGTACGTAAATAATCACTTTCTACGCATCTAAACAAAGATATAATGTTTATATTTCGTATCAATCGTAGATAAAATAATTTAAATTCCACTCCAAACGAAAATTTTAATATTAAAAGTACATAGAGAAGGGGTGGCTTGGGGGGTGGCGGGGGCGGTAAAATATACTTTATGTTTTTCATTTGTTATCTATTTCAAGTTTTCGTAGTTACATTTAATTTATTATTAATATTATATCAAAATTAACCATTAAAATAACTCCTTCTCGGAAGGGAAGTGAACCCGGCCTCTTACAGTTCACGTTTAGAGTTAATTTCTCAGGAACTACATTTTTCCTGGTAAAATTACTTACCTAGTTATATTCGTATTGAAATTAACTACATTTAAAATTCTTTTTATCAAAATCGTCGAAAAACCATTTTCAAGAAATATTTTTGAAGTGAAACTTCTTTGGCGGCGGTAGAGTGAATTTTTTCATATAGTAAAATCGTGTAACGAAGTTTGCTATTCGAGACTCGTCCAAGTGTAACATTTTTACAGATTTATTGTATTATATCTATTTAAAGACCAACAAATCAAAACAAATATTTATTTTTATTGGAATAAATGTGGTCACCTTAGCGGAGCAATATTTGTTTTTCAATTAATTTCCCATAACCATTTCTTAATTCTGAAATGATAAATTCGTCAAAAAATGAAAGAGAGTAATGCATTCTAGAACTTAAGTTTCACTTCTAATGCGTGAGAGCCTCACACATTTTATTTTTACGTTTTTGCTTGGGAGCACTCCTCTATGAATTTGAGGGATGCTCCCAGCCAATTTCTCGAATTTAGCTTAAGTTATAATCGCCAAATTTGATCTAAATCGGTCCAGTAGACCGACAGATTTTTTTGGTGGGACTATAAAACGTTTAAATTTATCAAAATCTCGAATTTTTGCGCTATTTTACAATACTTTTTCTTCTTTTTTACTATAAATAAGACAGATAAAAATGCACTCCACAGCCAGGACTCGAACCACGTATACCTACTTCACAGCAGCTCACTTTATTAATTTATTTCTCTCATGATTAATTTTCATTAAGTCTAAATTTCGCAGTCAAGGTGTACAAAAAAGCATATAAATATATAAGAAGTAAAAAAAAAAATAGTAAATAAATAAATTATTTGACTATTCGGACCGAATTCCGGATGTTTTGAAATACTTAAGCAGAGTTCCAAACCTGTGACTAACACTAAAAATACCAGGAAACCAACATAAATAAACAAAATAATACAGATCTAACAATCTCCAAATATAAATACGGGTTTTTTAAACAAACTTTATGCATCATACATTTATAAGCTTTATATATTTATATAATACATGTATAGTATACACAGGGTTTCTCAGCTATTTTGCATATCCTATATTTAACTTTTATGTTCTTCAAGATAAAGCAAGTTTCAGTTGTGAAGGGTAATTTTTTTCAAGTTTTCAAATATGCCCGCTCCAACATTTTTTTCCCACTTACGTTTTGTCAGGATAGATTTCAATTTTTACTTTTTCATAAAAAGAGAAAGTTCGATGGATTTACACGTTTTAAGGTCCCCTGAGTCCAAAAAAGTGGTTTATAAAAAAATGTCAGTCCGTGCAGAAGCGTGGAGCCTAAACTACTGGGTCGATATTGACGAAAATCGGCATACATGTTTAGAAAAATCATACTTCGAGGCGAAATCGAGAAATGAATTTTAGCTCCAAATTTGGGCGGACTACCCCCTAAAAACTATGATGAAACGTGAAAAAAAATATTTCTATTTAAATCAAATTATAATTACTATTTAAAAATTAATATATATATATCACAAATTAATATAGAGAGGTCCGTGGTTCGAATCCCGGTGCTGAAGTCTATTTTTCTCTGTCGGTCTCCCCTTGTAAATAGTAATTACAATTTGATTTAAATTAAAATTTAAACGTTCCGTATTATGAATACTACTAACAACTTAAAAATTGAAAAAAAAAAAATTCTTGAAAACCGTTCCGACGATTTTTATTAAATATTTTTTAAATGTAGTCCAGTTAAATACAAATCTAACGATATATGCCGTTTTCCAATAAAAAAAATCTAGTTCCTTAGAAAATAGCTTTAAACGCGGACGGAGAGAGGCCGGGTTCGATTCCCCGCCCGGGAGAAGTTATTTTTTTTGATAAATTTTGATGAAATGTTCAACAATAGTTAAATATACGTACAAAAACTGGGCTACTAATTAAACCTGGGCACTGGGCAAAGTAATTATAAACTAGTATATGAAAAAGTTTGTCTGCGTTGTCTCACACTGATTTTTTTATGTTAAATTATAAAGATTTATATAAAATTGTGGTGACAATATTATGGTGTTACTTTCAACTAACCACTCTAGTAATAATTATGAAGTGCGACCACAAAATCTCAGTCAAAACTAAAAACAACCCAATAATTTATTAAATTATTATTATTAATATTAATAGGTATAGTTTGGACTTGTTTTTTTCATAAAATAGATTTTTCTTTTTGAAGACTTAATGGTTCACAACTACAAAATTTTCTAACCTTAACAGGTTGAATTAGCATAACTACTTGAAATTAGAAAATAATCTGTAATTATGACCAGATCATTATCCAATTTATTATAAATCTATTAAAATTTCTAATATATTATAAGTTTTTTTTTTTTAAAAAATCACTTTCAATTAGGAAAATTTCATAAAATTGAAATTGCTTTGAGTTCTTGTGATATCCAGAATTTTAATATAAGAATTAAAAGACTTCATTTTTGCGATATTTCGAACCTTCAATCTTCGATCTCACCGACCAGAAGATTATAGATTCAGTGGCGTAACTATGGGCCCACTTTACGGGAGGGCCCCCACTGTCAGGGGGCCCCCTATTTAACGACAACGGGGGCCCCCAGTTCTAAATGCAAGAGGTTTATTTTTTTTGCTCATCAATTTTTTTGGTAGGTAAGGGCCCCTAAAAGTTCTTACGGGGGGGCCCCAAAGCCCTAGCTACGCCACTATTATAGATACATAGATAGATTATACATTGTAATAGATTAAACCTTCTTATATTTCAACTTCAAATATAACTAATTCTGATAATTTCACCTGATAATCAGGTAATATTGATTTCAATTGGTTTTAAAAATATATAATTTGAAAAAAGGAACGAAAAGAATTGAAAAGGACATTAAACTAGGCATCGCGTGGCTCTATCATTGAAGCGAGCGTATAGTAATAAATATGTATTGAATATTGAAAAAATAGATAATCATGAATCATGATGAGTTAATAGATAATGGGTATAGTAGTAGTGTACGGCTAGTAGTAACATCTCCTTTTCTATTATTATAAAATGTATCTCTTTGCTACAAAAAAACTACTGCATGTATCAAATTGCATGCCTGTTTCAACTGTGCATTAGATGGTGTATATGAACATGAAGTTTTATTAAAATCGTTACGTTAGAACGTAAGATATCGGTGCAAAGGTTGTTTTCTCTATTATAAACGTATAGGTCCGCTGTAATAGTTTTAGCGATCTTTATTAATTCACAGCGGTGTCGCTGTTGGTTTTACTAAAAAATGTTTTTTGTAAAAAATGTTCGTCTCATCGAATAGGTGATGATAGAATTTTTTCCCGTCCTGAAATTCCAATTTAATTTTTGAACCTCTTGTTTACGCGAGCGTTGCGCGCGAACTCTTGGACGGATCACGCTGTCCAACGAACTTAGCCTGAGTATTAGTAAGAGGAACATGTATACCAAATTTCAACTAAATCGGTCAACTTTTACTCAAGTTATCGTCACACGCGTGAACGTTACTGACAGACAGACAGACAGACAGACAGACCGACAGACACGGAACATATTTCGTTGAATGTAGGAAGCTCGCTACGCTCGCTTCAATAAATTCCTGCTAATACATCATTTCATTCATTCAACCCCTCTATATCCGGTATGCTCTCATTTCATTTCTTTTTTAAATTTATACTTCCGTCATGTTGAAGATTTTTTTTTTTTTTTTTTCATTTTTTAAACATGTGTAGATCAAGTAAAAAAAAAAAAAAAAATATGATCTTGAAACTATACTATGTGTTTCATAAAACATTTAGGATCTTCATTTTTTTTTTTTTTTTTTTTAAAACTTTTTTAAAAATTCTACATGGAACTCAAGGTGTCTTTTAAAATACAATTTATACTAAATTAAGAAAGAAATAAACAGTTTATAAAAAAAAAGTACAAATGTGTCGGGGTGTTTCTTTTTTAAATGTTAAATATATATATAATATATATATATATATATATATATATATATATATATATATATATATATATATATATGCACAGTTGAAACATGTGTTTTTTTCTCTTCCTTTGTTTGCACTAGTGTGGGTTGTGTGTAAATAGTTGGCATATGCTGATAGTTGGCGTACTTTCTTATGAAGGAGTTTAATGTTGGGCGCCACTGTTTTCTCTCGCCCATGGTATGGATACAGGAAAGGAAGTGACTCCTTAGTCAGCTAGTCAGCTAGACTACTAAGTCAGTACAATATGAATGTGTCAGCTGGTTATTTCTTTATTTCACACGCTTCACGAGTTAGTGTTAGTACAAAATGAAAGCAAATAGTATAGTTTTGTTTTTTTATTTTCTTTGTGTATTCTAATTCAAAAGACAGGAAGTTATTTTTTTTGCTGTCTGTTAAATTATAATTAATTGTCTTTTATAAACTAAAATTGTTATTTTGTAACTATTTTATTCATTTAACAAATAAATAAAAATGGGGACACATGTGAACGACACTTTTTCATTTTCTTGTATATTGTCATTTTCATCATCTATACTTTCCTCTACCTTTTAACTTTGGTACTGTATATTAATACTGGCTTCCGTATAGTTTAAAATAAATATTAAAAAATCGGTCCGAGACAACTCAGACAAACTTTCTCATATACAAGTTTATAATTACTTAGCCCAGTGTTTCCAGTTATTAGTTTTCAAATGTACATTTAAATATTATTGAACATTTCATCAAAATTTATCATAAAAATAACTTCTCCCGGGCGGGGAATCGAACCCGGGCTCTCTCCGTCCGCGTTTTAAGCTTTTTTCTCAGGAACTAGACTTTTCCCGGGAAAACTGCTTATATCGTTGGATTCGTATTCAAATTGACTACATTTTAGAATTTTTTAATCAAAATCGTCGGAACCGTTTTCGAGAAATAATTTATTTTTATGTTTTTTCAGAGTTTTTGGGGGGTAGCGCCCCCAAAATTAGAGCTAAAATTTATTACTTGATTTTGCCTTGGGGTATGATTTTTCTGATCATGTATGCAAAATTTCGTCAAAATCGGCCCAGTAGTTTAGGCTTCAGGCATCTGCACAGACGACAGACAGACATTTTATAAAAACCACTACTTTGGACTCAGGGGACCTCAAAATGTGTAAATCCATCAAAATCTCAAAATCGTATTTTCGCGCCGTCACAATACTTTCTCTTTATATGAGAAAGTAAAAATAAAAAAAAAAATTAAAAATAAAAAGTAAAAACAGAAGAGCGGGAAAACAAATATTAAATTAAATAAAGATTCAGCAAGAGCGCTAAAATACAAATCAAATGCTCAAAAAATGAACAGATTGATAGTCAACCACTCTTCACTACCCACTGGGATGCCCCCTTGGGTTATTACACGTAACTACAAATATTCAAATGTTAGTGGGGGATATACAGGTGTGGTAGTGACAGACAGACAGACGCAGGAAATTAGAAGGGGTTTTTCCTATGGGTCTTAAAAATGAGGCAATTTAGATTATAGGCGGACATTAATATTTTTTAAAATATCATTTACTATGATTATTTGTTAACGTTGATAACATTTTATTAACCCTAGAACGACACTCTGGGGTCCCACAGACCCCATACAAACTATAATTAAGTTTTTTTTGTTTTATTTGTATTTCTCTAAACCTAGACTCCCTTCTAATTTACCTTTGAACCTTTCTGTGTAAATACTGATAACAATAACTATGTTATTAGTTTTAGTTTTCTTTCAGTATTCATTGGGATTAGAGTTGGGGTCCCATAGACCCCTGTGTGCCATTAGCGTAATTGTTTCATATACCACTGTTAACTGTCTAATTTTTTTATTGTATTAAAAAACTTATTTTATCTACGATTGATACGAAATATAAACATTATATCTTTGTTTAGATGCGTAGAAAGTGATTCTTTACGTACTTGTATTCATTGCGCAGGCGCGTCTCATAGTTCTGAATAATTCCTCTTCTTTACCACACTAGTGCGGTAAAGAAGAGGAATTCTTCAGCTTTACGCACGATTAGCGAGTTTGTTTACATTTAACAAAACTAATTTGCTGTTCTTTTATTAAAGTAACTGTTTATATCGAGTTTTTAGTGAAAAACAATGAGTGAATCAAGTGACTTTGACGAAAATGTGGAGAATAATACTCCTCCAGAAATAATTAATTCGGCAAAAAATACAACTAATGAATTAATGCCATCTTTATCAAGAGAGAGATACGAACTTACATACAGCAAGTTTATTTGTTTCTGTATTTATTATTTAAATCTAACAATCGTAGATAAAGTACGGTACGCAACTCGTGCGAAAACGGCATGTTGCATTGCTCGTGTGGTTTTACCACCCTCGCTATCGCTCGGGTGCAAACTCCACACTCGCATGCAAAATGCTACTTTCCGCACTCAACGCGTAATGTACTATTATCGTTAACATTTTATTTAATTATTTATTAGATAACATCTTGGTAGAGACGAAGTTTCTGTGAAATATTTTAACCATGTCAACTCAAGTATATACCCCCCTCTCTTCTCTTTTCCGATTCATTTAATTAATAACTTAATATTCAGCATTTGAACATTTGCGGGCGTATTTTTGGAAGCGTATTGTCGCGAATATTCAGAATTGAATGTAAAGCAAGTAATGAGATAGTTGAGACGACAAAATTTGCTTTTAACAGTATTTCTAGAAAGCATGCAGATTTGTTTTTTAGGATTAATAAAAATGTCTCTTATAATGTTAATATGATTAACAGTTTTCCTTTTGCATATTTGCATCTATAAAATAAGTTTTAGTCTAAATGACTAAGGAGTAAACTAAAACCCGTATTAGTTAGGTTTAGGAACGCTAGACGATTAGTATACTCTATATTTCCCAGAATTAACATGGATTAACATAAAAATCCCTTCGAACTCAGGGATTATCTTTTTTTTACTTATCTCGAAAGAGTTAAATATGTATGTGTAACACTTTCAGGTAGTTCAGATAGGCTTAGGAAAATTAAGTATAATGAGTTAGTTTTTTAGACATATTTATGGTGGTATATGGAGTTTATAACTTCTTGCTAATTTAACATTTTGCTGAAGAATATTACAGTTATGACTTTTATTTATTGATTGTTTAGGTTTAAGAGGGGGGAAAGGGATTATTAAAAATGGTTATTGTATTTAAAAAATTATAATAATGAGAATCCAAATAAGTAGTTAAAAAAATTATTTATTACGTCATACGTTATAAATTTTAATATTTAGATAATAATAATAGCTAATTTTTAGGGTCCAAACCAAACCACCAAAACCTTAGGGTCAAAACCAAGGACCCTTATATTTTCCTGCGTGTGTCTGTCCGTCCGTCCTGTCGCGTGCTCTCACGGCTACACCTTTCGTCCGATCACTTTGAAATTTGGCATGTATGTGTCTTGTACCTACCCAAATATATTAAAAATATAGCGACTTAAAAAAAATATTTTTTAAAAAAATTAGGGTAAAAACACTTAAGGGTTAAAATTTTTTTATTTTTATTCGACACCGTGAGGGGTATCATATGAAAGGGTACGTCGAGCTGATTACAAAAATATATAATTCTTTGGTTATAACTTTGATAGGGCGAGCGTAGGCGAGTTTGAAGTGGGTGTAAAACGTGCCCCCCCCCCCCCCTCTATCTCGCTTATGTGAAGTGCAAAAAATCTGAAAAATTCCTGAACATTCTTCGACCAAAAGTACTCTAACCACCTCTAACCACCTCTAACCACCTCTAACCAAAAGTAAAGATACCACTTTTTGGAAATTTTGAGAAAAATATTATTTTATTTTTTATTGACAAAATACGTTTTTTTATAATTATGGTCTTTTCGATGTATTTATATGGTTGTAGTCCGGTTCAGTGGCAATAAATACTTTATCAGAGTGTGTTTTGAGAATATCAGACCCTTTAGAATAGTTCAAAGTAAGCTTTTTAGCATTTTAAAAAAACACTGTTTATACACTTAACGGTTAAACACTGTATAGTGTGGCCCACGGACCCTCGCTCGGTGCTAGTCAGCACACACTTGACCTGTTTATTATAAAATAGTCTGTGAATTACCAATGGGAGATAATTAAAGTAAGATTATTTGGATCTGTGCTGTACTAAATAATAATACATAATTCTAATAATAATTTACCTTCCTCTATTACGAAGTGTGTAATACGGCTGGTACCGAAGTGCGCCAGCCCCTCTTCGGATTAGAAAAAGGTTACGGTCGAAGTGCGCCAGCCTCTTAGTCTAAAGTGTCAGAAGGGTGAGGGTCAGGTAAGCCCGGGTTATACCTCTTGCACCCCGTCTAAACCCAAAGAACTTTGTAGTGGACTTCGAAATAGGAATCCAACAAGCCGTTCGAAATGTCTTCCATAGCACTTTGGAAAAATTATGGATTTAGGATTTACTGAGGACTACCGATGTTCTACCAACGATGGCCAACTAATTAAGTTTATCTTCGAACTACCCTATATAGACCCTGAAGAAGTTGAAGAATGTTATAATGAAGATTAAATAAGCATCCAAAATGATCGATTTTGGGACTATATCACCGAGAACTATACTGATCTGTCCACGGCTAAATTCCCAATACCAATGTGGGTTTCAAGCCGCCTAGCGTTGGTTGTTTATAATAATCAAGTATCTAGATTTGAAATGTGAGTAATTTTTAATTTATTTAGGAGTATGTACATAAATAAATTACACCTTTCCATATGTATTTTGTATTATATTTATTGAATATAGAGTCAATTGTATCATAATGTATATTACATATGCAGAAGATTTTAGTTTTCATGAGTACGTTTAATGTTAAGTTAATCTAAGCCCTTCTAATAAATATTATCACTCACTTATAAGTGAGTGTAATTTATATAAGAAACATTTCTTGAATTTTTTAATATTAACAAAATAAATTGATTTTTCTCTCGTATTTTTGATTATTTTCTTAAATTTCCTATGTTTAATGATAACTAATTTTGATTTTGTAAGTTAGTTTTTTTTCATTTTGAATATTCACAAATTAAAGTGTATCTTCTGACTAAATTTGGATTTTGTTCCTACGGGAACATTCTACAGATTTTCCTGTGCAGACAGATTTGCTAATGATCGCAGTATCATTCTGGGCAGTTTGTTCAAAGTAACTTGAAATCGCTTTATATTGAGTATAATCCAATATTGACAACGATTAGTCCTTTAGATTAGAGGATCCGTGTCCGAGGTGGGTCGACTACCTGGGTCGAGAGATAGGATTAACCCGGCGCACTTCGACCGTTCCCTTCAAAAAGGGGCTGGCGCACTTCCCCCGCGACCCGACCTATCCCGGCGCACTTGGTGTACAGCCTGTAATACATAATATTAGTTAGATGATAATAATACTTAATTATAATTTGAATCTATCTTTTAGCGATTTCGAAGAAAATTAAGCTATTGCAATGGCTTCAATATTTTGGAAAATTTTCTCCATAGCAATCCGTTTTAGACCATTCTTCTATTCTCCTGAAATGTAACGCTTTTTTTTATGTATGTATGTGTATATGTCACTCCAGACGGTATCTCACGCTAGGATCAGTGGCGTAGGAACGGGGGGGGCTATCGGGCTTGAGCCCCCCCCCCCCCCCTTCAGATATGAAGGGGCTAATAAAATTACAAATTACAAATAAAATTACAAAAACTAAACTAAAATTACAAATAAAAAAAAAATTAGTACATGGGTTTATGTCTAAAACTGCTTGAAATGCTGTTTTTGAACGTTTATTTTCCAAAATTGTCCGGGGGGGAAACCCCCGGACCCCCTCCTATAATGGGTGGGGAGAGGTAGAGGGGCAGGTTGTAGTCTGGCTCCTTAATTTCTAGAAATCGAGCACTGATAAAGAATATGTCCCCCCCCCCTTAGTGGAAGTGCCGAGCCACCCCCGTCAAAAATGAATTCTTACGCCACTGGCTAGGGTACACTTTAAAAAATTCAATCAAATGTTAAAATTTCCATAACATCAAAAGAAACTTAAAAAATTCAATCAAATGCTAAAATGTCAATAACATCAAAAGAAAGGATGAGTTCGTTGGCCAGAATATTTAGAGTCCTTTTAGGGGTTAAATTTTAACAATTTAGGGTCAAAAATAGCATAAAAACGCGTTCTTCCCATTTTACACCCTTCTTATATGAAAACATGACTAAAGTGTACATAACAACAATTACTATACTCTTAAAGAGCTTTCCAACGACATGCAACATTAGGGTATATTTATACTATTTTGACTTTTGTTCCCCGTACCCCTGTGTACCAAAATTTTTTTTTTTCACCCCATCCAAATTCTAATCCAAAATCTTCCTATATTATCATAAGGCAATAATATGCAGATTTCTTTGAAAATTCTCTCATTAAGTCATGGTACATGACTGGACTTTTTTTTTATTGGTGAGAAGTGTCAAGAATATAAAATTGTAAAAGTTTGTATTATATAATTTTGGCCGCCTCCACCCTAGGTGGACGTAGGCTACGACCCTCCTCACCCCCGCTAAGACCGGACATGGGTTTACCCTGGGTGACACCACTCTCTAGACCTGAGTGAAGAAGGAACTGGAACGTAGAGATAACAGGCCTTCTTATCTAACTATTTTTTATTTATTTGAATATCTGATAAGGTGTTAAACACCCTTCTTATTAGAGGTGGTTCAAACACCCTCCAATACTATATATAATACATATTGGTTTTTATTTATTTCAATTATGTAATTTTAATTTGTCATTTTGTTGATTCGCGTCACATAATATTAACATGCTATATACTTATGACTTATGACATTATGTTTTGTAAATCTCACATCTCAGATTAGCCAACCTATGTAAGCGAAAAATTAAAACCACTAGGCTTGTAGGAGAGATGATGATCATTTCTTGTTTGTAAACAAAAGAAGTTTATGTTAGGTTTATCCTTTTTAGGGTTTCGTTGATAAAACCAAAAAAGAAACCCTAATAGTTTCGTTCCCGTGTCTGTCTGTCACTCTGTACGGTTCCAAAAACTATAGAATCAAAAGAGATGAAAAAACAGGTCAAGTGTGAGATAGTCAGCACACAGCGAGGGTCCGTAGGCCACACTATATAGTGTTTAACTGTAAAGTGTATAAACAGAGTTTTTTAAAAATGCTAAAAAGCTTACTTTGAACCATTCTAAGGGTCTGATATTCTCAAAATACACTCTGATAAAGTATTTTTTTGCCACTGAACTGGACTACAACCATATAAATACACCGAAAAGACCATAATAATAAAAAAAAACGTATTTTGTCAATAAAAAATAAAATAATATTTTTTTCGAAATTTCCAAAAAGTGGTATCTTTACATTTGGTCGAAGAATGTTCAGGAATTTTTTCAGATTTTTTCCACTTCACTTAAGCGAGATAGAGGGGGGGGGGGGGACACGTTTCACACCCACTTCTAACTTGCCTACGCTCGCCCTATCAAAGTTATATCCAAAGAATTATATATTTTTGTAATCAGCTCGACGTACCCTTTCATATGATACCCCTCACGGTGTCGAAAAAAAATAAAAAAAATTTAACCCTTAAGTTTTTTTACCCTAATTCTTTTGAAAAATATTTTTTTTAAGTCGCTATATTTTTAAAATATGTGGGCAGGTAAGAGACACATACATGCCAAATTTCAAAGTGATCGGACGAAAGGTGTAGCCGTGAGAGCACGCGAGAGGACGGACGGACAGACACACGCAGGAAAATATAAGGGTCCTTGGTTTTGCCTATGGACCCTAAAAACATGAAACTTTCCGGTATTAAAGATCGTTTTGACGCGAACACAGGAAAAATATAGCGAACTCAAAATTATTAGCTTTTTAAATCCAAAATGACGGATAATTCATGTCCCGCGATTTTTTTTTTAATTTTGGGTGGGGAATCAAATAAAAGGTATTGAAGAGTAGATAACAAAAATATAATAACACTTATGAAAAATGAAAAGTGTTTAATTTTTCATGCTTTTTTGTCACACAACATCAAAATTTTGATGTTATTTTTACTACGTTTTTATTAGCTTGCTTTCTTGTTTGTTTGTTTGTTTGTCCGGTACAAATCTGGCAATCGATTTCTAACTAACTTCCCGAGTAGCTTGACATTTGAAACTTTTAGCATAGCTTAGAACACGATGACAATGCATTATTTTAATACTTTTAGCCATCTTTCAGCAGAATTTAATTGGTTTTCAGCAAATTTTGCTGTACGGAATGTTAGTTCGGAAAAAATCCGCAAGTTATTTTATTTGTTTTGACGTATCCCATAGTATTTGCAATCTTCATTTTTACGGGTCTCAAATTTGTGATAGATAAACATTGAATGACAGCAAAACAGGAAATATCGATTATATTATTTATCGATTATATTATTTTTATTATTTCAAATATATTGATGGCACGGTTTAGATTTGGTGTTGGGGAGATCCGCTGTACAAAGATTTGTCCTTTTATAGGTTTAAGAACAGCTCTCTAGATGGTTGTCAAGTATGTGAAGTAAATAAATTCGGAAGTATTTTTTTTCACTAACATTATATATTATAATAACAATAACAATTATATTATCAACATTACATACGATTCATCAGAAAATTTAAAAACGTAGTATATAAAAAGTTCTTTATATCTTGAAATTATTAACTCTTTTTTTAACTTTGTCTCACTTTTTTTTAAGATTTCCCGCGCTGTCAGAATAACAAAACGTGTTGGCAGAAGTATGGAAGAGTAATTATTAAGTTTTTACTTTCTCATATAAAGAGAAAGTATTGTCATGGCGCAAAAATTTGATTTTGAAATCAAATTAAATTTATTAGTTTGAGATTATATTTGTTGGAATTTTTAATTCCTTAATAACTAATTTTTATCATATTATACATTACTGTCGTTTTGCAAGTAAGCATTTTGTTCTTTAATTTTTAAAAAATATTTCGGTCGCCTTCTAAGTTAGGCCACTACAGGAGGCCGCATGAACGTAGCGCCGCCACTGATAATGCATTTTTGTCAATAGACAAAAATCCATATCATTCATAACTATAAATCAAATGGTGACAGAGGAAGTACTATTTTTATTTTAGTTGTGAAAAAGACTGGAAGACAAACAAGGTGTCGATTCAGAAAGCTGTTATAGCTGATACCTGCGTTATCAAGGAAGTAATTGATAAGAAGTTTCATGTTTTGGACCTACTGACTCTCTACACTTCTCTTTATCTACTTCATTCTCCTTTTACAGTGTTATCAACAAGTAATATATTCAGTGATGCCACTACATAGTAACTAACATAATATCACTAAACTTGTGGATTTATAATGTCCTCTAGTTTGGAGGCGGAGTTAAATAAACGTAACATCTGGTTTATATTTTGCCCTCTTATCTATTCACTCTAAATAATATTTGATAACGAAAACATTCTTTAATAAAAAAAAAAATATATCAGACTAAAAATTATACAAATCATTATCATAGTCAACAATTACAAAGCAGAAAAAATACCATCGATCTATTTTAAACCTTTTTTATTCATTATATCTATATATTTTTGTGATAGTAAACAAATAAAGGTTCTACAATAAGTACTTGCATTATGTACCAGGTTCTGTATGTACTTGATTATTGATATTGTTAAGTTCTATATCTACATCTTAGGACATTATTAAATATTGATTACATACTCAAATTTGATTGAATGAAATTAAAACTAATAAAATTTCGTAGTAAAAGTGGTTTGAGAAAGGTTCAAAGCTAGCGGATCTTTGCACGTAAAAAAAAAACATAGATTTATTTAAAATAAAACATTTAAAACATTGGTCCGAGACAACTCAGACAATCTTTCTCATATATACGAGTTCATAATTACTTAGCCCAGTGTTTCGGGCTATGAATGCCATCTTTATCAAGAGAGAGATACAAACTTACATACAGCAAGTTTATTTTTTTCTGTATTTATTATTTAAATCTAACAATCGTAGATAAAGTACGGTCGCAACTCGTGCGAAAACGGCATTTTGCATTGCTCGTGTGGTTTTACTACCCTCGCTATCTCTCGGGTGCAAACTCCACACTCGCATGCAAAATACTACTTTACGCACTTGACGTGTAATGTACTATTATTTTACTACAAAAATGGAGAGAAGTTTGCCTTACGTTAGACAGGTATAACGTAACTTCAACACTTGCCCCCAGTACAATTTCAGGTAGACAGGTAATTTGTTTCTGTGATACTACCTGTCAGAGCAGAGACTTGCAACACTGTTTTAATAAACCTTCATAATGCAGTTAATAGTATTGAGTACTGATTGATATTTTATAGTGTTTATTCATAATCAAGGTAAACAAGTAAACATCGTTAAATAACTATCGCCATTACTACTACTCTACTACTACTACTAGTAGGTCAGTTAATCACTATATTGACATAAACCATAAATAAATACAGACCGGTTTTAACTACATAGCAGGGTTGCCAACTTAAGCTCAGCTGTTCTAGTAAGCTTCCTTAAAAAATTACCGTACGTTCTCGTACCAGTCAAATAAAATATTGAATCGTAATTACCCACGACCCCACCTCTGTTTCCATTAACAAAAATCGGGTACGGGGTACTTTGGAACTTTTCCTCACTTCGGAGGCCACAGCATGTTCAGAAATATCATACCCTGAGGCGAAATCGAGAAATGAATTTTAGCTCTAAATTTGGGGGCACTCCCCCCCAAAAAAAACATTGAAAAAAAATTATTTCTCGAAAACGGTTCCGACGATTTTAATAAAGAAAAATCAAAAATGTAGATAATTTAAATACAAATCTAACGATATAAGCCGTTTTGTTCCGGGAAAAATCTAGTTCCTGGAGAAAATAGCTTTAAACGCGGACAGAGAGTGGTCGGGTTCGATTCCACGCCGAGGAGAAGTTATTTTTATGATTAATTTCTATGAAATATTCAATAATAATTAAATGTAGCTATGAAAACTAATAAATGGGGGAAAAATGGGTTAAATAATTATGAACTCGTATATGAGAAAGTTTGTCTGAGTTGTCTCGGACCGATTTTTTTTATTATACATTTTTAAGCGTCGTGTATTTTTAACAGAAGCTACTAAAACAGAAAAAAAGAAGGTTATAAAAAAAGAAAGGCTTATTGTTTGATAAGGTTAGGGACCACACCGTTCTGGCATATGAACGAGTTTAACCCGTTCTCTTGTCCATAATCCAGTTTTTTATTTCATTTAGGTAAGGTAGCCCTTCTATTCTACGAACCGAACCTACCTAAAAATCTAGGTTCATAGGAACATTGAACCTAAAAAACCCTCTCACCTAATACCTCATCTCATGAACACATTTAATAGACGGCTCCACCAACCTTTACATATCTAATGAACCATGAACCCAACTATTTTTTATTTTATTTTGTTGGTAATAACCGTCCCTAAAAGAATAAAATGATGATGTGGTTATATCTTTAGATTCAGATTTCGGTCTGTAATCTTTAATTTTTAAGTTCCCTTTTTTAAAGTAATTTTGAATTTGATTTTAGTTTTTTAACATTCTTTAGCATAATTTATTTTTAACTTTTTTTTGATAGATTGAACCCTTTTGCTTCCGAGCTTCACTTAACAAACGTAAGTTCGGTTTTGTAGAACCAACATTTTTTTTATAACTTCGAATTCAAAAATTTCAAGATAGAAATCTTTTTTCAGATTTTAACCATTTTTTGGTCTCATGTTAGTCTAGCGGCTATCTTAGTCTTAGTCTAGAGTCTGTTAAAACAATTAGGCAAGTCTAATATATATATATGTTAATAATATATATATATATATATATATATATATATATATATATATATATATATATATATATATATATATATATATATATATATATATATATATATATATATATATATATAAAAGTGCGTCGTCAAATTGTTTTACTTCCAAGTTTACTGAAGATAACGGAAGCTATGTGATCGTTCTGAAGAATAAAAATATTTAATATCTCCGATTTCAAAAATTCCAAGACAGAAATCCGTTTCAGACATCAGGGAACATTTTTGATTCCGTGTCTGCCTCTCGGTCTGTCGGTCTGTATATCGCTCGCTCAAATTTTGCGAACCAACAAATCTTAAAAACTACTCGTCCGATTTTAATGAAATTTGTAGGTCATAATGAGCCCATTGTTGGTCCCATATAAGTTTTAACCTTTAGTGCCCATTAGTATCTTTTCCACATGCTCACAAACATACATTCATTTACACGTATATCTTCAAAAGTACTCATCTGATTTTTATGAAATTTGAATGGTTTGTTGAAAGCAACCCGTAGATAGCTCCCAGATTAATTTCAACCGTCTTTGGGTCTTTGCTCTTTAAATTTAACTAAATTGATACTTAATAATTCGCTTAAAGACTAAATAACAATTTTGACATTAAAAAAACGGGGAAAAATAAATTAGACAATAATGGCTTGTAAAACCATAAAATCAATAAAGTTCGTGATAGGATGCGAGGAAGCTATGTGCCACACCAATTGACAGTCTATTAGTATTTAGAGGTGGTTAGAGGTGGTTAGAGGGGGTAAGAGGTGGTTAGAGGTGGTTAGAGGTGGTTAGAGATGGTTAGAGGTGGTTAGAGGTGGTTAGAGGTAGTTAGAGGTGGTCAGAGGGGGTAAGAGGTGGTTAGAGGTGGTCAGAGGTGGTTAGAGGTGGTCAGAGGTGGTTAGAGGTGGTCAGAGGTGGTTAGAGGTGTTTAGTGGGGGTAAAAGGTGGTTAGAGGTGTTTAGAGTAGAGTAGTTTGTTTATAGGTGTTCTTCCCTCTTGTTATAATTTAAATTATAGATTACTGAAGCATTAGACAAAAGAATGAATTATTCTCCTGGACCAGGAGAACAGAATAAGTAATTTAACGTAAAGGAAAAAATTTGTAAAGGGATTGAATAGACTGAAGTTATTTAGGTCGGGCAAAATATTTTCTAGGTCATACGGGCGCCGTCATTGACCCCCTCCGGGCTACTAGGCTGTATCTCTAATCGATTTAGGCTGCATGACTTGCGATAAAATCTCCACAAATGCTATCTGATGCTATAATTAGACCTTTAAAAAAATAAAACCCAATATTTTAGTACTCATTAAATAAATATTATTGGTAATAACTAATTTTATAACTACAGAGGTTGATAAAAAGTAACATAAAAATATTGTGCACCACAAATCACAATGTTATTACAATTGTGGTGACGTTATTGTTGTGTTAGTCCTATTAACTTTTCTATATTATGAATAGTCATAATTATGAAGTCGAACCTTGTTGGTCCCATTATTGTTGGTCCTATATAAGTTTCAACCTTCTACGCTTATTTGCTTCTCTTCCACATGCGCACAAACATACATTTATATACATCTATATCTTTAAAAGTATTTATCTGATTTTTATTAAATTTTGATGGTTGGTCAAAATTAGCCTGCTGATTAATTTCAACCCTATGCACTCTTTAAATTTTGCTAAATTGATACTTTTATTCACGTAGTAAAACCAATTTTGACAGGTTTAAAATCAAATGAGGTAAACAATTAAATAAATTAACCGATATTAGTTTGTAAAAATTTAAGCAGTTTATAGAACGCGAAGAAAGCTATGTGCCACACTAATTGGCAGACTGTTTTTTTTTTTTAAGTGAAACTTCTTTGGCGGCGGCAGAGTGGATTTTTTCATATAGTGACATCGTGTAACGAAGTTTGCGATTCGAGACTCGTCCAAGTTTCCAACATTTTTACAGATTAATTGTAATGAAATTTGTGTGACGGAAGTAATGAAACGGAAGTTGAGTTTCGAGACTAATCCTGGTGAAAGATTTATCTGTAAAAAATCTTTACTCAGCTTTCATTAAGCTTTCATTAATCTTTACTCAGCTTTCATGTAAAAAATCTTTACACAGCTAATCATTACTCCAAATACATAGACAGTTAGAGAGAACACAAAATTGGTATATAAGCGTAATATTAGATAGATTATAATTTTATGATAGTATTATAATAATTTTTATAATAATAATTTTATTATAATAAAATTATTATTTTATGATTTTTTTATACCTACTTTTTTAGATTATAATTTTTCTTCGGTAAGCTCGGAAAAAAGCCCGTTCAAGGGAACGGGCTTAATTGTATACTTACAAGAAAAAAGTAAAAACTATTTAAATTAATTTAAATTAGTTATTATATCTATTTAAAGCCCGCAAATCAAAACAAATATTTATTTTTATTGCAATAAATGTGGATGCCTTAGCGTAGTTTTTGTTGGAGACTCGTGCAAGTGTAACATTTTTACAGATTAATTGTATTATATCTATTTAAAGACCAGCAAATCAAAACAAACAATATTTTTTTTCAATTAAATTTCCCATAACCATTTCTGAAAAATAATAAGTTTCACTTCTAATGCGTGAGAGCCTCACACATATTTTTTTTTAAATTGGTTAATTGCAAGACTTGTTATATGATTCCTAATTAAGACTGTTTAAAGTATAAATAGTAAATTTAAGCCCGTGCCTAAAAAATAAGGTTTGGCATTATACCTTGGAAGAAAGCTAAAAACAAGCGTATAAGTCTGGGTCTACCAAACCTGTTAAAACCCTACTAAATACGACTTAGAAACGAATGGGAAGAAATGAGTTCCAAGGGCAAAGAAAGGACAAAGGTACTAAATAATAATTAGCCCTGTTATATCCCTCGTTAACTTTGACTCTTAACATCAAGGCAACACTGCAAAACAACGCAAAATTACACCAGTTTCTCTTTTAAATTGTACAACATGACAGAGATCTTTGGGTCTTTGTTTAGAAAAGACAAATACTCGCCTTGATTCTTCAACACTGCCTTGTTATACATAAGTAAAAGATCTAAATAAAGAAACTAGTTTGACAGAAACTAAATATATTATTTTAACAATTAAACTAATTAAAGACCAATTAATGACATAATAAATCTTTTTGAAGTCTGAAACTGTCACATTTTGTTGAAATAAATGCTTTCCGGTGTAAATTTACTTTTAAATTGTCATACGACAAACCTGATGCAGTTAAAAGTATTTATTTCACTGAACACTGATCGATGACAGAGAAGTCAAAACCGGTCTGTATTTTTATTTATGATTTAATATATTTTATCACTTAATTATTATAATTAATAATTAATAAATAATTAATTAATAGTGTTAGTTATTTACTAACTTTTACTTGTTTTCCTTCGTTAAGACAAATTTGATGTAGAAATAATTAGAAAAAAAAACTATTAATCTCAACTTTTAATAATAATTAGGGCGTATAAAGCGATACTGAATTTTAAATTCCACAATGAATTATTTAATTAATTTACGAATAAAAACTTTTCAAATGTTAATTGCTTCAGTGCAGTAATTTAATTCTTCTCTTTAAAGTGGAAAATGACCAAAAATGCGGGAAAATTTGATTTTGAGTTTCTTGTGGATTTACTCCAATTAAATCAGTTTTGAGATCCCTTAGTATTTTTTTTTTTTTTTTTTTTTTTTGTCGTGTATAGTAAATTTTGTGTCAATTACTTTCTCATATAAGGAGAAAGTATTGTGATAGCGCGAGAATTTGCTTTGGAGATTTTGATGGATTTACACGTTTCAATGTCTCCTGAGCCCAAAAAAGTGGCTTTTAAAAATTTTCTGACTGTCATCTGTCGTCTGCCATATGAGCAAAATGCGTGGAACCTAAACTACTTTTGACGAAATTTGGCATACATGTTCAGAAAAATCATACCCCGAGGTGAAATCTAGAAATGATTTTTAGCACCAAATTTGGGGAGTGCTACCCTCCGACAAATGGGGGAAAATATATTTCTCGAAAATGGTTCCGACGATTTTGAGTAAAAAATTCTAAAATGTAGTCCATTTAGTAACAATATAAGTTGTTTTCCCTGGAAAAAATCTGGTTTGTGAGAAAATAGCTTTAAACACGGACGGAGAGAGGCCGGGTTCGATTCCCCACCGAGGAAAAGTTATTTAATAATACACTAGTGATGCGGTGATTTGTGCTTTTATATCGGCCATAATAATTCAATATGGCTACCAGGATATTTTTTCTGTTAAAACCTGGTATATTCTTAATCAAGGTGAAAGAAAACTTATTTTTTAATATGCCAAATAAGTATAAACTTAATTTTTAACACCCTTATTTTTAGCCATATATGTTAGTTAAAAATTCTTTTCTACTCTTTAAGACCGTTCAACCAATGTATGGCATGGCATGCTGACATGTTATTCTTTAGTTGTCTGCCACATTGGCTCGCCGATTAAATTTTAATTTGATCAACAAATAATATTTAGAAGTTTTCATAGAAAGCAATTTTGAAAAATTTAATAGAAGTTTTTCAAACTGATAAAATTTAATTCTAAATTTGGCTTTACTACCTTAAAACTCGAAAAGGGTTTCGCGTATATTTTGATTTTAAAAATCTAAAACGCGTTGCATTTAAACACGAATCTAAACATATAAATGTTTTTCCCGGAAAATATCAAGTTTCTAAGGAAATAGCTTTCAATAGCTTTCAATAGCTTTTAATAGCTTTCGATAGCTTTCAATAGATTTCAATAGCTTTCAATAGATTTCAATAGATTTCAATAGCTTTCAATAGCTTTCAATAGCTTTTAATAGCTTTCGATAGCTTTCAATAGCTTTCAATCGCTTTCAATAGCTTTCAATAGCTTTCAATAGCTTTCAATAACTCTCTTAAATCTCTCTCCTCTCACAAGGCACACAAATTACACAATTTTATTTTATACCGAGTTTTAAAAATAATAATAAACTTACATTACTCCGCTTTGTTTATAAAAAAAATAACAATATTTACATTTTAAAACGAGCCACGTGTCTATGTGGCAGCCGTCCATATGTTTGTTGCTTACATTGTATCACTGTCGGGGGAGGGGGGGGGGGGGGGGGGCGTACAAATGGCAAATCTATTCAAAGATATATGCAAGGAAATCAATGTATTACAGCAACAGTGATAATTTTGGCTTCCCACTATCTTATTTTGCATTAAAACTAAACAGCGCCAAAATATTTGGCACACCCTTTCAAAGAAATTAAACAGACACCAAAACAAAATCAATTTACTGGTTTTTTTTCCTTATCTATTTTTTTTTTTTCTTAAATATAAAACTAAGAATGAACCCGGAAATGATTTTATTATTTTTCTTCTAAAAATGTTTCAGATTGTTTTTTTTTTTTCAAGAAAAAATTTCCATTGAATTTTATTTATAACATTTATAAAATTCTAAATTGCATTTATTTACCAATTTAACCATATAGAGGGGTTTATCCAGGAAAAAGTTGTAACGGTTGGTAATCTGGGTCAATTTTCTATTAACATTTATTGATTTAAATGTTGTGGAAAATTGATCAGGTTGGCCAGTTATGATATTTTTTTTGTAGGTTCATTATTATTTTGATTTCGTGGGTTTGAAGAAATCCCAATCACTTGTTTCTTTTTTTTACTATTTTAAGTTTTTTTTTTTATAAGTTTATTTTCTCTAAGCTTTAATAATTTTTATTAATTAGGCAGTATAGTTTTTTCCGTGGTCTGAGGACGCCATGCTGGCTTTGACCCAGGCAGAGGAGGAAGAGGCTCTTGGAACGGCGTGGTGGCCGGCGGCTTTGGCCGTGAGGCCGAACCTCCCGTTCATTTTATTAGTTTAATTTGTTTTCTCAAAAAAAAAAGAATCTTTCGTTTGTCAAGTTTAGTCTGTGTTTTTCCTCTCAATTTTCTACATGTAGAACCTCTTCAGAACCCTTTAAGTGAAGGGTGGTTAGTCTGGGGCCGAAGTGGCACATCGAACAACCTCACCATCAAACCATCTTACCTCTAATTATTTTTACCAGCCAATTAATTCATTTTTCTTATTGTATGTAATAAAGTAATAATGTGATCTGATGGGGTTGGTTCTTCTCCCCTTTTACAATAAGAACCTGGCGCCAATTTTTAATAAATCATACATCTTTTCTTTATGTTAATTTTTTTTTTAAACTAAGTTAAACCCACCCCAACTACCAACTGAGCTGGGCATAATCATATTAATGTGCTTGTCACAAAAGTGGCGCCCAACGTGGGGCTTGATTAATTAAATATCAATGGCTGTATAGTAAATTAATAGAGTCAAGAAATTGTAACCGTTTAGAGAAATGAATATTCTAATCCTTTGGAAAATTAATTTATGTGATCATCTCATTTTATATTAAGTAAGTTATATCAGCCTTGAATTATTGAAATGCAATTCAACAATTTTAATATCTGAGCTTTTTAAGTCAGGATAATGGATGTATTATTATAATTAAATAAATGTACTAAGACTTACCTTGTGTGTAGAAAGTAATTTTTATTAAATTTAAATTCAATTGGAAGAATTAGAAACTTGTATAAAAAGAATCATTCATGGTAGTGATAGATCTTTTGTTAAATTTATGTTTTATGACCAAATTTGTGTAACAGTTTTTGGGTCAATAACAGATAATTTAAATTTATTGATTGTTAACAATTATGTTTTATTTTTTTAAATTATATATGTTTCATGTAACCTGAGAGGTATTGTTTCTATAAAAATTATAGTATGTGTAACTGTTAAGGTATGTAATTCAGTTCATTTTTCTTTATTTTCAAGATAATAATTACTTATATTAATAGAATTAATATAATAATAATCTATGTAACTCATTATTTTATTTCGTTTTATTACAAGATAATCAAGATTTATGTATTGTTAATACAATAAATAATGTATGTAAGTCAATTTATTTAAATTTTTCTTTACAAGAAAATTAATTAGAGTAATTATATTAATATGATGTTAATCTATGTAACTAACTATTTAATTTCAAATTTTTGTCAAGATAATTAATTGGAATTTATGTACAATTTAACATGTATAATTTAATTATTTACAGTGTATGTAATTTTATTTTAAGATGGTTGGCTAGATATTTCACTTTAACTAGGAAATTCAATTTTAATTTGGCAATTTTAAATTCTTTAACTTAATTTTTTTAACTTTTAAATTCACTTTATTTTTTTTTCACCGCACATATTTGTTTGTATCCGTTAAGTTAGTTGATTTCTTCTTTGCTTCGTCCTGATTTATTTTCTTGAAACCTGAAAAGTCTGAGAATGGTTTAAATATAAAGACAGAAGAATAAATTATTAGTTTTATTTTCGATGTTGTCCAGCTGATTTGTAAAGAGTAACTGATAGTCAATTTCGGACTCTGGTCAATTCGCACTAGGTTTTTTGTTTTTACGATACTCGCCGTTATCTCACAGCAGGTGTGTCAATACTAGATTAAATAATCCGTTATTTATGAATAAGAAGAATTATTAAAATAATTTATTTTTAGATTCTAGTTCTTTTTACAAATCTTCATTCTTCCAACAGTTTTTTTCGGCCCTGTTCTACATTTTTTTTCTCTCTCTTGTAACTTAATGTACCACTTCAATTTCTGTTTCTTCTCTAAATTTCATTTATTGCTGTTTAATGATTTTATTTAGTGCAATTAAGTGAATAATTTACATTCTTTTATCCGTAAAACTTCTCTCTCTGTATGTACCACGATTAGCTTCATTTGACCTCTTTCATTTAAATTTTAAATCCTCCGTTTAATTTTAAAATTATTCTTATTTCTTAATTTTTATTTTTGCTTAAGTTTTAATTTCTTTTAATTTTTGTATAGATGCGGTCACCGTAACTTTATATGGCTTAGGTCATCTTGTTGGTTTTTCTTTGTTGTTTTTTTAATTTTGTGACCGATCTGCCCCGACGTACGTTTTATCGACGGGATTATTATTATTGAATTTTTTTCCCATTTTCTAGTAGACAACGGTTCGCCGGATCTATTTCTCTGCTGTATTTAGAGAAGTTCATGCTAGGAAATGATTGTCTTTTAATTTCCATATTTGATGTTCCCCTTTTATTTTAATCTTTATCTTTTAATTTATTTTAATTTTTGTATGGGTTCGGTTGCCGTATTTTGACTTTGGGTCACCTGTTAGATTTCTTTTTGTTTCTTTTAATTTTGCGGCCGAACTATGCCGGTGTATGTTTTAGCGCCTGGTATTATTATTATTCATGTTTTTTTATTTTCTGCTGGGACTTTGCGGTTCGCCGGATTTTAATCTCAATATAGAGATTGTTGTTCCTAGGGAAATGTTTAGTCCCGTGTTAGGGTTGTTTAAGTATATTGTCTGCGGTTAGGGTAGAGCCCTCTCCGTTTTGGAGGACTTGGTCAAGTCTCCTATTGGAGTACTTCGTTGTTGTACGAGTACTTAGGTTTTGTATGGTCTGGGTGCACACAGATCACACGTGTCTTTTTCTCTGAGCTACTCGGTGATGCCGGATTTTTGATTTCAAGTGTTCTCGGTAGATGGTTGTTGGCCACTTCCATCTTCTCCGGGAAGAAATCTTCAGCTCAAGGGAAGACAATCTGGACACATGACGTTCTCTGTTTTGTGAACAATGAAATGTTCGGTTAATTCATAACCTGCCTTTGGTTTTGTTGTTTAAAATTTGGTACGACTACACCTTAGGGGATTTTGGTCAGTTTGCCGTCAGTCTATCAAATTTTAACAGTAGTCTTGTTAGTTAACGATTTCGATTGTGATTGTTAATCGTTTGTTCTTACTTTGTAGGATCTTATATAAGGGTCTTCCAGTTCGTTTAGGTACGTTGAAGACTTCTTTCAACAGATCTGCTGACTTTACCTTATAGGGATGTTTGGTGACTTACTCCGATGTTGGGTTGCTGGTAGTCATTCAGATTTGTTTAGGGTCACTTTTGAAGTGCATACTCTCTCTTTCACGTCTAGCACGGATTATTGAGTTGAGTAAGGTAGTCTAAACTTATGTTTCGGCGTTTCTGCGATAACTTTCTTGTCTTGGTTCACCCTGCGTCTAGGTAATAGTTATATCTATGCGGGCTTTCCACTTCCTTGGCAGTTATCGTTCATGGGAAGGTTTTCTCAAAATGGTGATTATTTGGTTTTGAGGTAAATCATGTCTTGTGTTGGATACTCCTGCAGTCCTACATTTCCATACTGTCGGAATATTAATGTATCTCCTCGCACATTATAGGGCCTTTCTACAGATGTAGCGAGAAATTATTGCGATTGTAGAAGATTTTTTTTTTTTAATAGAGTAGTTCTTATTTTTTTTTTTCGTTTAGGTCTTTTTAGGAACACTAGGTTTCGGGTTGTCTTTTTTAATCTGAGTTCTTTTTTTTCTTTTCGATAAATTTTGCAGACCCTTTAGTTTTTGTAGAAGGCATAGAATGGTGATTTTTGATTATGTTAATAATTATTTTAGTTTAGGGTTTTGTCTCCTTTTGCTGGATAGCTAACAACTTCTTCCCGAAGGAGGGGGGTTGTGTAACGGTTGGTAATCTGGGTCAATTTTCTATTAACATTTATTGATTTAAATGTTGTGGAAAATTGATCAGGTTGGCCAGTTATGATATTTTTTTTGTAGGTTCATTATTATTTTGATTTCGTGGGTTTGAAGAAATCCCAATCACTTGTTTCTTTTTTTTACTATTTTAAGTTTTTTTTTTTATAAGTTTATTTTCTCTAAGCTTTAATAATTTTTATTAATTAGGCAGTATAGTTTTTTCCGTGGTCTGAGGACGCCATGCTGGCTTTGACCCAGGCAGAGGAGGAAGAGGCTCTTGGAACGGCGTGGTGGCCGGCGGCTTTGGCCGTGAGGCCGAACCTCCCGTTCATTTTATTAGTTTAATTTGTTTTCTCAAAAAAAAAAGAATCTTTCGTTTGTCAAGTTTAGTCTGTGTTTTTCCTCTCAATTTTCTACATGTAGAACCTCTTCAGAACCCTTTAAGTGAAGGGTGGTTAGTCTGGGGCCGAAGTGGCACATCGAACAACCTCACCATCAAACCATCTTACCTCTAATTATTTTTACCAGCCAATTAATTCATTTTTCTTATTGTATGTAATAAAGTAATAATGTGATCTGATGGGGTTGGTTCTTCTCCCCTTTTACAATAAGAACCTGGCGCCAATTTTTAATAAATCATACATCTTTTCTTTATGTTAATTTTTTTTTTAAACTAAGTTAAACCCACCCCAACTACCAACTGAGCTGGGCATAATCATATTAATGTGCTTGTCACAAAGTTTAGTTTCCAAGATATTAAATAAAAACAAACGTGACCTCGATTGGCATTGAATCAAGTCCATTTAAAACAACTACCTTTTAATATTTAATGAAGTCAATTTTTTTTTACTTTCTCATATAAAGAGAAAGTATTGTGATGGCGCGAAAATTCGATTTTGATATTTTGATGGATTTACACGTTTTGAGGTCCCCTGAGTCCAAAAAGAGTGGTTTTTACAAAATGTCTGTCCGTCGTCTGTCGTCTGTGCAAACACCTGGAGGCTATACTACTGGGCCGATTTTGACGAAATTTGGTATACACCTTCAGAAAAATCATACTCATAAATCGAGATATGAATTTTAGCCCCGCAATTTGGAGGCGCAGACCCCCGAAAACTCTGGAAAAACATGAAAAAAAATTATTTCTCGAAGACGATTCCAACGATTTTGATTAAAAAATTCTAAAATGTAGTCCATTTGAATACGAATCCAACGATATAATCCGTTTTCCCGGGAAAAATCTAGTTCCTGAGAAAATAGCTTAAAACTCGGACGGAGAGAGCAACGGTTCGATTCCCCGCCCGGGAGAAGTTATTTTTATGATAAGTTTTGATAATATGTTCAATAATATTTAAATGTAGCTATGAAAACTAATAAATGGAAAACACTGGGCTAAGTAATTATGAACTTGTATATGAGAAAGTTTGTCTGAATTGTCTTGGACCGATTTTTATTGATATATTTTAAAAATAAATTTGATATTTTAATATATAAATTCAGTATCAGTATTCATATATGAGAAAATGTTCTCTGACTTTGTCGGAGCTCATTTGTTTATTACTTTTTTAAATAAGTAGTATAATATTATACAGAGAGAAGAATTTTGATGGCAAAATTTACCTGATGTAGCTCACTTCTCACTAATGTTTGTAATACTGTAATGTAGTAGTGGGGTTGGTTACTCCCCCCACATATATTACATATTCTCATTACCTTAGTACTTTGTATGCAGTGGCGTAGCTAGACCTTTGGGGGCCCCCCCGCAAGATCTTTTTGGGGGCCCCCACCAAAATAAAATTGATGAGCAAAAAAAAAAAAAAAAAAAAAAAAACCTCTTGCGTTCAGGATTGGGGGCCCCCTCGATGTTGGTACAAGGATAGTAATTAGTAATTCCAGTTATTTCTGGATTTGGGGGCCCCCTGGCACTGGGGGGCCCCCCCACAATGCGGGCCCGCGCGGGCCCATAGTTACGCCACTGTTTGTATGTATTTCAATTTCATTAATTTTTGTAATCATAGAATCCTCCCCTAACTACTAACTGAGTTAGGCATACTCAAAAATTAATGTGCTTGTCACAAAATGTAATTTTTTTGGCACTTTTATAGAAAAGGGCCCCCCAATTTTTGGAACGAAGTTCCTTATGGAACGTTCTGGAGCCCGGGAGTGAATCCGAAAAAAACTACCAAAATCACCGTCACAAAATAACCGACACAAAATCACCGTTACAAAATCACCGTCACGCAAAATCCGTCACGAAATCTACAGATGACGATAACTTGAGTAAAAGCTCACCGAATTTGATGAAATTTGGTACACATGTTCATTTTACCAATGCCCAGGCTGAGTTCGTCGGAAAACGTTATCGGCCCAAGCGTTCACGCGCAACGCTCGCGTAAACGTAAGCTTTAAATGACGGGAAAAAGTGTTATTAAGGAAGCCTGTTACTTGACTTGTTTTGATTATTTTTTGTTATATATGTCAAAAATGTCACTTTGTTTTGTAAATAAATAAAATATAATCATGTAAAAATTCACCCTGATACAAGTAGAAGCTGTTGATTAGGGAAGAGATATATTTTATAATATTTTAAATTAATTGGCCGGGTAGGTAGAAAACAGTCCTATTTCAATCCAAACTCCTTTAACAAACATACTCTTTTACTATAAACTCATCATAATCAACTTTTTTCTTATATTCAATATATATTTATAGTAAGACGCTTGCTTTAATTGTACAAATAATGATTTTCTTTTAATTTTTCCTTAACTCTTGCTAGGTACAAACAGTTGGTTATTTTTAATTTTGTCTCTTTTCTAACTCCACCATGTATAAGTAGTTAGCAATGTATACATACTTAGCACTGTGATTTTATAATTTATATTTAATGAAAAATGTAAGGAACTTCGTTCCTACCGGGTGTCCCGCGACATCCACAACACGGATTTTTTTAAATTTAATTTACTTTTGGACATCCGAATACAAACTTTTTTAGCGAATTTTCGAAGAAAATTAAGCTATTGAAATGGCTTCAAAAATTTTCTTATCAAATTGGACAAAATCGCAATTTAAGGTAGCTCCCCCCCCTCCTTTATATAAATTGAACTAAAAAACGCAAATCATGTTCATTTTTTCAATTTTCTTAAAAAAGTAAGGTCAGTAGATTATTTTTTACTCTAGATTCATGATTCATGTTCTGCATTGTTTGAAGATATTTATCGCCCGATATTTTTTTGATTTGACGAATTTTTTTTGTGCGAAAAATTATGTCAAAAAACCCCCAAAACACAATTATTTTTTTTCCAAACTTTAGACATATTTTCCGGGAATACTGTACGTATAGGGTAAATTTGGACTGCAGATTCGGATTCAGCAACCTCGTAAATCATAAATTTCAGGTTAAACTTTCTTAGTGCCCTAAAGTTCGTTAAATTTTGCAGAATTGTGTAATTTTAATTTCCAGAGATGTTAAATTTAAAGTCAAATATTTTATTACATATAACGTTGCAACAATTGCAACAAGAGAGCAATAACGAATTTAAGTAATGTCGTGAAATAAAGACGGGGGGGGGGGGGGGCTTGCAAAGTATTGTATTATTGGTTACATAACGTTACCTGGACTAGAGGTAATTACGGTGACAGTAACTTGTGCAATGGTGAAGAATGTGACTTTATCTAAATTCCACCCATATCTATTATATGTACTTCTATATTATATAATATTCAACCTGTCATACGTAGACCAATGTCAAATTACAATAAACAATATCAACGAAATTTCGTCTGAATCCGGTCTGATTCCACACGTCTGAAAGAAAACTGCTCATAGAAATGATAATGAAACTGGATTTTTTCCAGGTTAATGAACCTTCTAAGGTTTAATTTTTTAATTACTTGATTGAAGGAGAAAATTGCTGGAAAAAAATTAATTTAAAAATTTAATTATTAAGTAATTACTTAATCCAGTGTTTTCCATTTATTAGTTATTTTAAGTTTTTATAGCATTTTAATGAATATTCATAAAAATTTATTATACATAATTAAATATAAAATTTAATGATTATTATTAAATTTATTTTTAATTATTATTTTATCATATTTTATCATAAAAATAATTCCTTCCTCTCGGGGAATCGAACCCGGGTTCTCTCCGTCCGCGTTTTAAGCTATTTCCTCAGGAACTAGATTTTCCCCGGGAAAACGGCTTATATCCTTGGATTCGTATTCAAATGGACTACATTTTAGAATTTGTTTTAATCCAAATCGTATAGGAATCGTTTTAGAGAAATAATTTTTTTTCACGTTTTTCAAGAGTTTTTGGGGGTAGTAGGGGCGCTTTAATTAGGAGCTAAAATTCATTTCTCGATTTCGCCTCGGGGTATGATTTTTCTGAACATGTATGCCAAATTTCGTCAAAATCGGCCCAGTAGTTTAGGCTCCAGGCGTCTGTACAGACGACAGACAGACATTTTTTTTTAAAAAAAAAACACTTTTTTGGACTCAGGGGACCTCAAAACGTATAAATCCATCAAAATCTCAAAATCGAATTTTTGCACCATCACAATACTTTCTCTTTATATGAGAAAGTAAAAAATATTTTTATGACCAAAGAAACCTTTTTAGTAGCTTGTTGGCAAGTACTTTGCGGAATTTTGTGTAAAAGTACAACTTTTTATGTTTTTTTTATGCTCGGGGGAAGCTTTTTAATAGCTTGCTGGCAAGGAGTTGACGGGATATTTAATGAATGAATGGTAATATAATCATGAATAAATAATTATATTGTTATAAATAATAAAATTCTGCGAAATTTGAGAAAGTAAAGATAAAAAAAGTCAATCAAAATCGAATTTTCAATTCATCAAAATACTTCCTCTCTACTATGTGCTACATATTTGGGAAAGCAAAAAAAATATTATTTTAAAAAAATAATAAATTATTTTGTAACATTACTTTATTTATTCGTTAAACCTTAATTTTCGTTGAATTAAAATTGCACAATTTTACGATTTTGTCGCATTTTTAACGAGAGTATTTGACTAAAGATTTTAATCTTTATTATTTATATGAAGGTCACCGGCAGAATCATCATCTTACACTCTTGGAAATTTTCTGTATTTAGTACATAATACATTCATATATATATATATATATTATATACATATATATATATATATATATATATATATATATATATATATATATATATATATATATATATATATATATATATATATATATATATATATATATATATATATATATATATATATGTGGGTTTTAGGAGGAATGTTGATTGTTCGAGATAAGTATAATCTTACAGGCTCCGGCAATTATGATTTTTTATTTTTTTATTAAATTGAATTTTAAAAGCTGTTAATGTGAAGAGTGTGCAACATTGTTATAATTTGATTTAATGTCATATTCTCTTAGAAGTTAATCATTATAAAGAGTATATATATATATATATATATATATATATATATATATATATATATATATATATATATATATATATATATATATATAATTAAGACTATAATATAGTCTAATTGTTTAATTGTTTCTCCAGTTTTTTTTTTATATTCTGTCAAAATTGTTGCGATTTTTTTACATGAATTAAAATTTCAATTTAGAAATGGTTAAAGAGCGCAGACGGTTCAAATTAATCTGCGGCTATCTATGGGTTACTTTCGATAAACTATAAAACTTACATACAAATTAGAAAAGTATTTTATTTAGTAACTATAGGTGTAAGTAAATGTATGTTTGTACGCATATTGAAGAGAAACAAATGAGCGCAGAAGATTGAAACTTATATGGGATTAACAATGAGCTAATTATGGCCTACCATACAAATTGTATTAAAATTGGACGTGTAATTTTTAAGATACGTTGGGTCACAAAAATTGAGCGACAGACCGACCGACAGACAGACATGGAAACAAAAATGTTCCTTGATGTCTAAAACGGATTTCTGTCTAGAAATTATTGAAAACGGAGACATAAAATATTTTCCTTCTTCAGTACGATCACATAGCTTCCGTTACACTCGGAAGCAATATATGTTTATTTGTTATACATTTGTCCTAAAAATTCAAATGATTACTGATTCAAACCTTTTCGTTTTCCTGTGTCTGATATGTTTTGGAAAGGAAGAAATCGATAATTAGTTGACCCGAACTTAAGATTTTCTTGTATAAAAGTTAGGATTTCAAAATCGTCATAGAAGAAAATCAGGACTATATTATAAATAATTTGTTCTATTAATATGAATAAAATAACCTCCGAATCATTCTTGTTAGTCATCAGAAAATTAGATGAGTTTTTTGGGGGGAAATTATATATATATATCTAGGTGTGTGTGTAAGTATATTTATATATATTATTTATAGGGGTATAATATATACGATATGAGTGGGAGTTTTAAAGGGTAAAAGGGATATTCTGACGTCACGGGCACCTTGGAATGACGTCAGAGAAGACCATTAACAGCTAAAAACCTTCATACCTCCCCCCCCCCGGGGGGAGGGGGTCTAAATGCTCAAGGGGTCAATATTTCGAGGCCTCCTAGACTAGCAAGGAGGAGGGGGCAAGGACCCCGCGCTTTTATAAACCATCTCCCGCAATATTGTGCAACTGAAATGAAAATCCTCAATGCATGCAATACGACCATTATTAGTAGGGAAACTTATACACGCAAATAACAAATACTCGTAAAATGTTGTTCATACTGTAATTTATTTTTGAATTCATTTACATTAAATGAATAATTCAAATTAATTAATTAATTTAGAATTATTGTTGTATAAATAAAATAAATCTTTTACTAATTACATATCAGTGTCAAAGAAGTAAATTATTGTCAGATTTATTTTAAAGAAAATAACTTTTTTAATGTATGCACTGGAATATACTAGCAGATCGTTCATTTCGAAGATTTTAAACATTTATTTATTTGTTACGATAACAGGTGTACAATTAAATTGATATGAACGAAATTTGACGCAAATGCGCGTCTTACCATTCATGACAACTGTATAGTTTTTGGAAATTTTGCACTTAATATGTTTAAGATAGCTGCCAATAAGAAGGACGACTAAAAATAGTTTTTAGTCAGTTTGCCATGTTATACATCATTTCAAAGGTTTTGAAGAGTTATTTATGCACCTGGGGAGTAAAGTAAGCCATTATTCCCTGAGCGAAAAAAGTTGGTTCTTGAGGCGAAGCCGAAGGAACCATGGTCCCTAAATCCCGAGGCGAAGCCAAGGGAATTAAACTTTTTAATTTCCTCGCCTACGCCGGAAGATAATGATCGCGAGGGGAATTATAGTACTTTACTCCCGAGGTATATACAATATTTTATCTCAAGTAAGGAGAAAATACATAAACATGCATACGTGTTATTGATAATAAACCAATCACAGTTCTCAGCTCGTGCTTTACAGAAAAAACCAGAAAACCCAAAATATCTCCCTTATACTTGAGAATCGGACAGGGGTCAAGAGGAAATTTTTTATTGCTTTTGGGGTTTAGAATCACCTCCCGATGTTTGTAACATTTATCGTGAAACACCCTTATAATAAAGGATGGTAATAGAAATAAATAAATAAGAACACTGCAAGGCGCAAGTTAATATTAGTTGGCCCATTATTTTTTTAAATCGAGTGTGAGTTTCGTTGCACTAGTGTACAAAGGCCTCGGCTCGTGTCAGATGTGAATTAAAAACATAAAGATAAAGTTACGTATTTAATTCTTCTACGAAATAAAATATTGAAACTAATTTTGTTTATTTTGTACATAATATTATACCTTGTCAACAATGAGTAATTTATTTTTTTGAAAATATTTTTCCTCTTTTTTTTATCTCCTTAACTCCACTTTATGGATCCATAATAATAAATTTAAGATAAAACATCAAGCTCGTCATGATATCACGTTGAAAAAAAAATGCGTTAACAGAAATTTATTTCAGAAAAAAAAGATAAAATAACAAACAAAGTTTTATCATTGTGTTTTAAGCGAATGTTTGGATGCAACATTTGAAGCAGTTTGTTTGCACACTTAAGTAATTCTAACACGAGGGAGAAAATTACTGATAAGAACATAAAACTGTAAACATACCATTTCCATGTGCACATAAATAAAGCGTGTAGAGTAACATTAATTAATTTATCTTTCTTATCAGTTATTATTGAATGTTTTTTGTTATCTGTTATCAGTATGAGTAAATAATATCAGCAAACTGCATTTGTTGTCAATTAAATTGTTTCCTTAATGTGTCATTCTAATAACACTACTGAGAAAGCGGGAAAATTACACTTGTTTGGTATCTTTTAGTAAACAAGCCTGGTGCTACAGCAAGATGGTAGAATAGAGAGGTGGGCTCATTTCCTAACAACCGAGGGTTCGAGTTTCTTCGACTATCTTCGTAGGCGCTCGGGTGTGTGACGTCAGTCGGCGACCCAAGTTCCTATCCTTTCTAATAACTACCATACAATAAAACTAACTTTTTATTAATTTTTATCATATTTAGTGATTTTTTTACGTTAATTGCCCTCTCAGATCACATATTATGTTAAATAAATGTTTAAGCAAACCAAAGCATACGTTACTATTAAAATTATCATATTTTTATTTAACTTTTTTATGTGAAATATATATAATATTTTCTCGGATACTTATTTTTTAACTTAAAATATACTAGTACCAATTATTATTGTTAATATAAGTATAATACATAGTGTAGAGACTTGTTAAGAAGAGATGCGTTTGTAGTTTTATTATATTTTTAGGGTTTCGTTGGTAAAACCAAAAAAAGAAACCCTTATAGTTTCGTTCCTGTGTCTGACTGTCACTCTGTACGGTTCCAATAACTTCTGAATCAAAAGAGATCAAGACATGAAACTTTCCAGTATTAAAGAGTTCTTTGACGCGCACACAGGAAAAATATAGCGAACTCAAAATTATCAGCTGTTCAAATTCAAAATGGTGGATAATTCACGTCACGAGAATTTTTTTTTTTAAATTTCGAGTGGGGTATCAAATTAAAGGTATTGAAGAGTAGATTAAAAATATATATACCACTTAGGGAAAGTGTTTAATTTTCGGCGCCATTTTGTCAAAAAACATCTAAATTTGGCGTGTCCCCCCCCCCCCCCACTAAAATCGTATTTCCGCTGTTACTAAAAATATAGAAAACTATGCAAAATGTGCGGTCTGGTGGGCCATAGAAAAAATAAGATTAGGAATTTGATCTGATTTACTGGGAATCCAAAATGGCGGCTAATTCATGTCATTCGAAAAAAAAAAATAAATAAATTTTGAGTGGGGTATCAAATGAAAGGTATTGAAAAGAAGATTACAAAAATATATAATACTTATGGATATTCTTCAATTTTCTGCGCCATTTTGTCAAAAATTATAAAATTTTGCGTGTCCCCCCCGCGTGTGACACGCAGGCAACTACAGTGTAGCCTGCATCGTAAAGTTTCTCTACAGCTGAAAACAACAATTCTTTAGTAATTTTAGAATCCAAATCAGCAAAAATTGGCTGTTTCCAACTTTTAAAGAGTGCTCGTACCATCATAACTTGTAGATATTTATGAGGACCCTACAACAGCATCATTTTTAGTGTCTTATTCGTAGCTAGATTCTATTTTCATTTCGTCAAATGATACGACTAGATTTTCATTAGGCTGGAAAGTGGTTGAAGCCATACGAAGACTTTGAAGCATTGTTTCTCTAGAGAGTCGGGTATGATAAAATAAAAGTGACATTTTTTAAAAAAGTGACACTTTGACAATTCTGAACCAACTTGTGCTTTATTTAGACGCTGAACATCTATATAACAAGAATATGTATGTGAAAAGGAACTATCGGGACAAGTAACTATCGTGACTTATAAATTTATTAATACTTTGAAGGGAAAGCATAATTTTTCTGTATACTATGGGGGTACCGCCTTAAATTCACTTTTAAGAACTAAAATTAATGGTAACTATTGTGACTTTTAATAAACGTACGCACCATGAATTTTGAAAAGAAATGTTGTGTGACATACCCCCCTCAGTCAAACAGTGCAGCAAAATTCTTGGTAACTATTGTGAAGTAACTATCGTGACCGATTGCTGGGACAAGCTTTTTTATTAAACTCCCGACAAATTACATCGAAATAAGAAAAAAAATTATATTTAGTATCACAAACTACGTTATATTTCTATCTAGGCTTATAGTTAGAAAGTCGAAGAAAAATATAGCATGATAACTAAGGTTAAAAGGGGCTGGGCACTATCGTGTACTTCATGTAGAATATTTAAATTTAAATTTCTCCTCCCTAAAATGAATATTTAAGAATCTGACCACACCGCAATGATGAATCTATAGAAAAATGTTTGTGGAGTCATCGATTTTTTAATTATTAGGAGTGCAAGAAATGTTTTTTTTTAACTCGTGTACAGTGAAAGTCGTTTTTTTAACTCGTGTACAGTGAAGTCGTCACTTTAAAAAAAAAAAAAAAAAAAAAAAATCACCCATATTAGGATTAAGTATTAAGTAAATAAGAAGTTATTCCTTGAAAAATGGGAGTGATTAAAATCGGCTAAAAAAATTTAACATAAATCACCTTTAGCAACATTTATTTTGGTCTTAAAAAGAGCCGTACTTCGTAACTTACTTTAAAAATAAATAAATAGATGGATAACGATAATACAATATACAAATCAAAATAAAATAAATAAATAGATGGATAACGATAATACAATATACAAATCAAAATAAAATAAATAAATAGATTAATTAATAATATATACATATATTTGTGAAGGTTTAGATTTTTAAACACAAATCTTATTTTTAAACTGTTTTAGTATTAAACATTTTCACATATAAAATAAAATATAGATACAAAAATCTTCAGAATTTATTTACCTATACGTTAAAAAAAAAGTAGCGCTCTAAGTGCAAAATTAGAGGCATGAGGTTAAAAACAAAAATAGTCGCAAAAATAAAGGTATTTAGATTATAGATTGTGGAATCTGGGCAGCCAGCCTACGTCACTACCACCCTAGAATGTGGGCGTGGCCAAATCTACTAGGTTCTCGCTTTTAAGCCGAATGAGCCCACCTGTATTTCATTTCACCTTGGTGCTACAGCACACTGATGGAAACTAAACTTAAGTAAAACCAGACAAGTAAACAACCTTACTACTACCACTACTAATAATAGTTAAACAGAAGGAACAATGATAGATATGTGTATTGTGTATGTATATGTGAGTGTATATATGTATGTATGTATACATAAATATATAAATAAACAAAAGTTAAAAAATCGGGTACGGGGTACCTCGGAACTTTTCCTCACTTGAGCCAATAAAGTGGCCTCTCCTGCTGCTTCGCAGCAGGAGGAAGCAGTATTGGACGTGGTCAGTACTTGGATAGGTGACCGTTCTGAACTAACTGATTTATTATTATTCTTAAAAAAAACCTTATTTTTACTACGTTTTTATTAGCTTGCTTTCTTGTTTGTTTGTTTGTCCAGTACAAATCTTGCAATCGATTCCACAGAAAATTTAAAAACGTAGTACATATATAAAAAGTTCTTTTTATCTTGAAAGTTTTAATACCTATATTTTATTTATTTATTTGAAGTTTGGCGGTATTTTTACAGATGTAAACAAACTTTGACGTCATCAAAATTATCACACTAATAAATAATTATAATCGCTTATTACTTTTAAACTAATTTTATGGAATTTCATCGGTTTTTTTTTTTATATTTGTTCCTTACTTTTTTCCGGTTCCGACGATATGCTATATGTCAAAACCCTATTTATACTTCCGGTATTATTAAGTGTCAAAGTTTAAAAATTCAAAAATTGATAACTTCAAAATGGCGGCCAATATAAAAATGAAATTTGGTGGGCTTGTTTGTCATACAAAGAGGTACATTCGTGCTCAATTTCAACTCGATCAGGACCATTTTCAATTTTTTTTTAAATTTTTGCGGACTCAGCGAACTGGGTTCAAGATGACGGAAAAAGTTGATTTTCCGGGCGGCACCACTACAGGTTAGGACTGATTTTTCTGCTAAGTTTTTAACTCTCTAGGTTAAATACCTTGGGCGCTACGATGATAACACACACACGCACACACATAAATACAGACGTCATGCTGAAAACCACTCAGGAGGTCTTAAAAAACCAAAACGGATAATTCCGTTGAAATCTCGAAAAAATATTTTTGGTGTAAACAATACTTTTCCTACTATAGGTAGTGAGGAAAAGTAAAAAGAAAAACCCTGAAATAAATTGATTAACAACTTGTTAATATATAAAATAAATAATTAAATACGCACAGTAGAATTAATTGTCCAGGAGATAGCATGCAAAAAAGCGTCTGACTAACATCAAGCTAGAATTTTGTATATAAGTAAATGTTTTGGTGCCTTTTAAGAATATATGGTCTTCTAAGTTTGTCTGCAGGACATAGCTTGACAATAGGCATTTGAAAAAGAATAAACCAGTGGAGAGCGGCTATGTCCCGCTTTTTGGTGGACAATGTGATTTTCATGATCCTGAGTACTACATAGTTAGTCGATCAAAAATCAAGTTGATGGTTGTTCGTCACTTAATAGGTTAGTTAGTCAAATATACTCCAAATCAAAGAGGTCACCATAAAAATCAGTCCGAGACAACTCAGACAAACTTTCTCTTATACTTCATAATTATTTAGCCCAGTGTTTTCCATTTATTAGTTTTTGTATGTAAATTTAATTATTATTGAGCATTTCATTAAAATGTATCATAAAAATAACTTTTCCCGGGCGGGGAATCGAACCCGGGCTCTCTCGGTCCGCGTTTTAAGCTTTTTTCTCAGGAATTAGAGATTTTTCCCGGGAGAACGGCTTATATCGTTGGATTCGTATTTAAATGGACTATATTTTAGAACTTTTTAATCAAAATCGTCGGAACTGTTTTCGAGAAATATTTTTTTTTCACGTTTTTTCAGAGATTTTGGGGAGTAGCGCCCCTAAATTTGGATCTTAAATTCATTTCTCGATTTCGCCTCGGGGTATGATTTTTCTGAACATGTATGCCAAATTTCGTCAAAATCGGACCGGTAGTTTAGGCTCCAGGCGTCTGCACAGACGACAGACGACCGACAGACTATAGACAGACATTTTTTAAAAACCACTTTTTTGGACTCAGGGGACCTCAAAACGTGTAAATCCATCAAAATCTCAATATCGAATTTTCGCGCCATCACAATACTTTCTCTTTATATGAGAAAGTAAAAACGATGTACATACTTGACTACTAAATACTGAGACGTACATTTGTGCCAAATTTCGTTCAAATTGGTCCATTTTTACTCCAGTTATCGTTAAAAAAAAAATGCACTAACACATTTATAATCTCAAGTCTCTCAAATGAAGAACTCACATAAACTCGTTCAACAAGAAACTATTATAATTAAACATTTCATTCTTAAAATTAACGCTGAAAAAAATAAATCCTTGTTAAATCCCCTTTTTTAAAAAATGATGAGGGTAAAACGATCTGTACACTCTCTTACCACA